>ML276135.1:5289-79306 GCA_005239495.1 Nicotiana undulata
CCCCCCCCCCCCCTCTCCCTCCCTCATATCCATGCATATCAGAGAATTGCATCTGTTCCACATTGCTCATTAACAAGTTTATATTGCCTCCCGAATCTAAGCTTGACTGAATCAGAAGATAGACTCATACCATAAATCTTGAATATAAATTACAGAGAGCTCTAACCCCTTCTTGGCCTCTTAAGCATATTTTACCCCATATTATTGCATGTTATTTTCGAGTTAATATCCATCTATGCAACTATGGAAGACCTTCTTACTAAGAGGCTAAGAGCTATATCATCCAATTCCTTAGCGCATACAGAGAACATCAATGGACAACAACACATAACAGAATCACTGAACTCCTCTGCTCATGCTCATAACAATCACATTAACAAGGAAAATAAGTGAAGCAACAATAGCTTAGTTGTGATGGCTTCATAGAAAAGGTAAAGCTACATACTAAAATTTCAAGAAAGGGTGAAAGTCAAAAGCAGGAGGAATTCCACAACAGAAGTCTCGAAACAGTGGAAACAGAGCAGATACCACAGGTTGATTACCGGGAAAAACAAGAGTATTCAGGAAAAATATAGTTTGAAAACAAATGATAAAAGAAAGTGATTTCGAAAGTAAAATAAATATCATGAAACAATTGCTGCAAACTTTCTTCCATATACTAACTAATAAGTTAAAGAACTTGCAGAAGTTTCTCATTTATTGCATTATCCAATTGAGTAACAAGACCAAAAATACACAATCACACATGATGTGATATATACGGTGAATATGAATTTAATTCTCTAAACTCAATTCTGACAATGCAAATTTAGAGTGAATTCATACCTCTAGACCCCCACAACTCCTTGCTATTGTCTCTGCTGTCTCATGTGCCCGTTTCAAGTCAGATGAATATATGACAGATATCCTTGGCTCCCTAGAGAGCCGAGCTGCCACCTTCAAGAAATTAACTTCAGGCATTGCACCAAAACCCCGAAAAAGAAATTGAAAAATGAAATGAAATAAAGAAAAGGTTGAAGGTCATACAACTCACTTAAAAGTTTTAAGCTGGGAAACCGTAACATCCCAAGTCCCAACCCCAATCCCCATCATGAAAACAAAGACAATAATAAAGGGAAACAAATTATCTCACTTAACTTCTGTTGAACAGCCAACATAGTTTGTATCCGAGGACTTGAATCTTTTCACAATCACATTAATATAAGTTCATTACTCATATTGTTCATAAAGTGCTGAGGAAACATACCTATGCCCACTAATGGAGGCAAAGATTGGCAGCAAAAGGATAGACATAGAAAAGGGGAAACAAATTTGGTACTTAAGCCAAGCGTGAAGCCATAACACCTTTCTTCTCTTTCAAATTCATATATCTTACAAAAGATACAGAAGTGTCCATCTCAAAAATGAGGGTGTAGTATACATCCAACCAGTTCAAAGCATTTAAGTGAAATAACAAACAAATACTGTCCTACAGTGACTTACCGCCATAGCTTGCTGCCTCCCGCTGTCGTTTAATTCGACATCTAAATGCCCCTGGTTAATAGATGAAACAAGTATCAGTTATCGCATCCTCTCGTCATGATCCATATATTGTTAACGGATTTACCATAAAAGGCCAAATGCTGACAATTTACAAGAAGTTCAAGTGAATACGATTTGTCCCATAGAATCATACACCAACAGGGAGAGTATTACGTAACATATTGCACCCAATCATCAAGGACTTTCAACCACCTTAGGTGTGGGTTTTTAAAAAAATTCTATCCGTATTTCCTCTGGTTTTACATTATGCCATTTATGCTTTATGAGGTTGTACTTTATCATCTACAATCGTTAAGAAACATTGCACAATTGACATCTTCCCATTAAAACACCGACACAGTTTATCAAAATTGCAGCTATCTGGCTAAAACATGTGTATCTACCCTACAATGAATGGTTCCCCTGTCACAACTTTTACGGAATGACCTTCAGTCTTCCACCTTTTTCGCACCCTTTCTGAGGCAAGTGGGGCTTATGTGTTTCTGGGCGGTGTTCTGGGTGGAATATTGGACATGGCAAAGTACATATCCATTACATTGCCAATATATATAGCAAAGTAAGGAATATATTTTTGAAAAAATGGAACCATAGTACAAATTTTTAATTCTTCGATAATACAGAAAGGAATCGTTCTACACCTAAAGTGTCAACTGATATAAATAATTAACACAACTACTGTACGTTTACAACTTTCTGCAGGTCATATAAAGAAACTTAAATGATAAAAGGAAAAACACTATACTTAAGTCTAATTAAAAGGTAAATGTACTATTTCTTTTAACTTTTATATAAATAAGCAAGGTGATTGCTGGTATTTTATAGTGGTGAGGTAACATGTCCGAGTTGTTCCTCAAAGGAAGTAAACGCCATAAAGGTCTTTGAAATGAAATTGAATGATTAGTGTAATCGCAAAATTGAATGAGAGTCTTCATATTTAGAGCAAATTACTTTATTTATGGGCTTATGTAAAATGAAACTAATGTATCCTCTATGTTTAGATCTGATCCTTCATGTACAATGTACCAATTTCAAATAAACTGGTCATCATTCCCAAGGAACTAGGACATTAAGTCATATATGAGTTAGAGGAGAAGAAACGAGGCAGCTCAAAATTAGCGAGAAGAAATTTCAAAAATGTTAAAACAAGAGCACATGGTTGATAATTTCATTAAAATTTATCACCTCACATATATTTTGCAATATGAAGGATTCCAGTCACTGGAATTCAATTGTTTTGCTTAAAAAATATAATATAACGTGAATATATGTAAGGAATGAAAAACTTGGTCACATTGACGTAAAGCAAAATATACACATTTGGTCCCTTATGTTTATTAATAAGAGCAATTGCATAGTATTTCATCAATCTTTTCCCAACCAATTCTGAGTTGATCTAACAATAGGAGCTCATTCTCCAAAGATACATGTAATCATCACATGGATGTAAATGAGGATGAAGTAAGTATTTTAACTGTTCGAAAGAACCCCTTGCCACATCCCTGATGCAAATCCTTACCAATCTGTGGTGATGGAAAATGATAATTAAACGTATTAACTTTGCAATTGAGAAATGAGGTACAGAGGTGAAAGACTAGATATGAGCAAAACTATACAAAGAGCCATAGAGGTACAAGTTGATTTTTTAGATCACATTTACAAATAATGGACTGGATCGGGGATGCAGCAAGGGGTTCTTTCGAACTGTATACAAAGAGCCATAGAGGTACAAGTTGATTTTTTAGATTACTTTTACAAACAATGGACTGCATCTGAAACCTTTTCAATATTTTGAGATGTCTTTTTATTTGCATACATTCACATGTTTTCTGTAAACATTTTCTGGCGAACATAAATTTTGGTAGTCAGAATTCCTCAATTGATTCCAAAATATAGATGGTGGACTAAATACGAGCAATAATGACAATAGAGACTAAACATTCTTTTCTTTTTTTTTTGAATAAGGTAACATTAGATTAAGCACTCTACTTTGCTATGACAATTGTAACAAACTAGATGGAATGCTAGCTTGAAAGGAGTATTCTAGATTAGAAATACTCCAAAATCAAGATACTTCCCCTATCACACTTTATGTAGCAGACTTTTCATTTTAGTATGTTCCAAAAAGACGGACACATTTTTATATTTAGAAACAATTAACTTTAAAGTTCTCATTTTACCTTTAATGAGGTAATTTATAGCTACACACATATGCCCATGGCTTGTTTTAAACCCGTTACCAGTCAAACAAGGCCTTATAAAATGGGAGGGAGGGAATATAACGTTTTGCATGTCACTTTTCTTGTGCATAGATCCCCAAAATTTTAAGAAAATCCAATTTCAGATAGAAAAAGTCAGACACATTAGCAAAGAAAAGACAGCAGAAAGCTAAAACGGGGCAGGAAATGACCTGAATTCTGCCATCGGCATTCCATTCCGTTTCACCATGTCGGATTACTATAATTTCAGTCAAATTAGGACTCACATTGTCAGATTTAGCATCTCCGCCACACTCAGGCTGCGGTACAACCCTGCTTAAGACACTTGCAGAATCAATTTCAATCAGAAAAATCTAGAAGATAAACAAACAACACATGACGATAACTATATATAAATATTTTTTTTTAAATCTTTAAATTTCCTCTATACATATATATTCCGAAAGTAGGAGCACGTGCATCAATTGCTTATTTGTATTTTGAGCACGAGACACTAGGTGCAAGGGCATCAACTGCTTATATACAGACGTACAACAAAAAGAAAGGTAAACAATGTAATTGCAGACCTAGAAGTAGAATCAGCCATAGTAGGAGTACTGGAAAAGTGCGTGAGACGAGGGACCGAATTGAATCTCAAAGCTGGTCTGAGTATATGCTTGGAAATTGCAGCACTTCGTAAATATTTTGAGCAACAAAAATTCACGGGCTTACCGATCTGAGAATGGCGGAGATTGTCAGGTTTTAGTGATCCTCCATTAGGCAATGTGCGTAATGAGGTCATATCCATCTGTGAGAGGATTTGTATTTCCTGTTATTCCTGAAAATAGCAAAATTGGATGGGCTTACTTATTTGGGCCAGCCAAATATCAGTAAATTGCTCCAAAACTTGTGATGGGCTGAAAAGTAGTCAATGTTCAATAATGAAGTCAAAATACCGTGCCGTAGCCATATTTACGGTTGGTTATTGAAAAATAGCTAATATTTGCAAATTTATTGAAACGTAGCTATTATTTAAGGCGGACATAAAATATGGACAAAAGCACATTCTACTGGGTGGTTGTTTATAAAATATGGACAAAAGCACCCTAGTTGTAAAACAAAAAGTTCCAGCATAATATGCTGGATTATGGAACTCTTGCGTATAAACTTCCACCATATTTATTATGTTGGAACTCGAACACATTATGAATTCTAGCGCATGATGCTAGAATCTCATATGTAGAAATATTCGAATTTCAGTATATTATGCTGGAAGTTTTCCGAACTTTTATTGATGTTTATGTTCAAATTTTATTTTTACATGAAAAAGTGATAAAATTTTGATTACTTTTGAAACTATAGCTAATTTTGAATTAGCAGGGGTTGTTTCTGATTTATTTTTTCCCAATGATGAAGGAATTTAGTGTTTTTTTTATTTGATTTTTTGTTTTATATAGTATTAGCTTTGCTTTTAGTTTTTCGGGGAATCATTTTTGGGTCTGTATGTTTAAGTATCACTTAAATCATTCTTTTTATATTTATAACATTAGAAAAGCATCACACGTCATGCCAAGCAACCTTTTCTTTGGTCTAATTCAACAATTTACAATTTAAATATATCTATATCTATTTATCTATATTATTAAAAGCACGAAAATCCTTAGTGAAATCTCGTTCGCCGTTTATGCTTTTTTGAAAAATAGACTTCACATTATTCAAAATTGTAATTTAATTATTTTTCTAATATTTAGTACTAGCAGGTACTATTAGTTCTAGAAATTAAAAGGAATAAAAGTTACATTTAAAACTTCCGGCCTTATTTGCAAAATATGTTGTCTTTTGTCACGATTGGTGGTGGAATGATGTAGTCCAGGGAAAAGTGGAGGCGAAGAAGGTAGCGTTCGCTAAGTTGGCAGGGAGCACAAGCGATGAGGAGAGGAGAGTGAACAGGGAGAGTTACAAGGTGGCAAGGAAGGAGGCGAAGCTGGCGGTCACGGAGGCCAAGAATGCGACGTTTGGCCGCATGTACGAGGAATTGGGGGAAAAAGGCGGGGACAGGAAGTTATTTCGGTTGGCTAAAGCGAGGGAGAGGAAGGCTCCGGAACTAGACCAAGTGAGGTGCATCAAGGACGAGGATGGTAGAGTACTGATGGTGGAGTCTCAGATTAAGCAGAGGTGGCAGTCGTACTTTCGGGGCTTGCTTAACGAGGAGGGGATCGGGATATAGAGCTAGGGGAGTTGGGGCATTCGGAGATTCGTCGCGATCTTGGGTACTGCAGGTGCATTAGGGTGGAGGAGGTCGTGGGAGCGTTGCGTAAGATGAGCAGGGGTCGAGCGACCGGGCCGGATGAAATTCCGGTAGAGTTCTGGAAATGCGCGGGTAGGACGGGATTGGAGTGGCTGACTGGGTTGTTCAATGTAATTTTCAAGACTAAGAGGATGCCGGAGGAGTGGAGGTGGAGTACAATGGTGCCCTTGTATAAGAACAAAGGGGATATCCAGTGTTGTAACAACTATAGGGGTATCAAATTACTAAGTCATACCATGAAAGTCTGGGAGCGGGTGGTTAAGGCGAGAGTGAGGAAGACGTCGTCTATATCCGACAACCAGTTTGGTTTCATGTCTCCACTACGGAAGCTATCCACCTTGTTAGGAGATTGGTGGAACAGTTCAGGGATAAGAAGAAGGACCTGCACATGGTGTTTATTGACTTGGAGAAGGCGTGTGACAAGGTTCCTAGGGAGGTGCTATGGAGGTGTCTGGAGGTGAAGGGCGTGCCGGAAGCCTACATCATAGCGATCAAGGACATGTATGATGGAGCTAAGACTAGGGTTAGGACGGTGGGAGGCGACTCGAAGCATTTCCCGGTGGTTATGGGGCTTCATCAAGGGTCTGCGCTTAGCCCATTCTTATTTGGTTTGGTGATGGATGCACTAACACACCATATTCAAGGGGATGTGCCATGGTGTATGTTATTTGTTGATGACATAGTTCTGATTGACGAGACAAGGGTCGGTGTTAACGAGAGGTTGGAGGTCTGGAGACAGACCCTCAAGGCTAAGGGTTTCAAATTAAGCAGGTCTAAGACAGAGTACCTGGAGTGCAAGTTTAGCGCCGAGTCGAGTGAAGTAGGAAGGGACGTGAAGCTTGGATCTCAGGTCATCCCAAAGAGGGACAACTTCAAGTACCTTAGGTCGGTGATTCAGGGGGACGGAGAGATTGGCGAGGACGTCACTCATCGTATAGGGGCGGGGTGGATTAAATGGAGGCTTGCATCAGGAGTCTTGTGTGACAAGAAGGTGCCACCGAAACTCAAGGGTAAGTTTTATAGAGTTGTGGTTAGATCGGCCATGTTGTATGGGGCAGAGTGCTGGCCGGTTAAGAACTCTCATATTCAGAGGATGAAGGTAGCGGAGATGAGGATGCTCAGGTGGATGTGCGGGCACACTAGGATAGATAGTATTAGGAATGAAGATATTCGGGCGAAGGTGGAAGTGGCCTCGGTGGATGAGAAGATGCGAGAAGCGAGGCTCAGATGGTTCAGGCACGTGCGGAGGGGAAGCCTTGATGCCCCGGTGAGGAGATATGAGCGGCTGGCGGTGGTTGGCTCGAGTAGAGGTAGAGGGCGGCCTAAGAAGTATTGGGGAGAGGTGATTAGGAAGGACATGGCAAAAATGCGGATTACCGAGGACATGACCCTTGATAGGAAGGTCTGGAGGTCAAGCATCAGGGTTGTAGGATAAGGGATAACTAGAGCTTTTCTTACTTCATTCCTGG
Organism: Nicotiana undulata; assembly: GCA_005239495.1. NCBI lineage: Eukaryota > Viridiplantae > Streptophyta > Magnoliopsida > Solanales > Solanaceae > Nicotiana > Nicotiana undulata. The sequence goes on from ML276135.1 coordinate 12,804, forward strand.
GGTGAGGCGGGATTGGGTAGGGTCTACCATAGATGGCTTGTGTATTGTACTAAGTTCTCGGACGGTAGCTTCTGGTTGATATTATTGCATGTCATTTATTTTATGCTTTTATGTTTAGGCTACTATTTCTACGATTTCTGTTTGAGTTACTAATGAATTGTCTTTTCTTTTCTTGTTTCACTTTCCTGTGCCGAGGGTCAATTAGAAACAGCCTCTCTGCCCTATCGGGGTAGGGGTAAGGTCTGCGTACGCATTACCCTCCCCAGACCCCACTTTGTGGGACTTTACTAGGTAGTAGTAGTTGTTGTTGTTGTTGTCTTTTGTCAGGTATATTTAATAAAATTATCTTTTGTATTTGTCAAACGTGCATCACACAAATATACATATATTTCATATCAAATAGTTAAAAAAATAAAATTACATGTACATTGTTAGAATATGTGCATGAGTTATAAAATAAATTTTTTTTACAGTGCAAGCTCAAAATAATGAAGGTAAGCCTATTTATGTGACTTGCACTACTAAAAAGACGTATTTTTTTGAGTGCAGAAAACGATAAACTCTATCAGTAATTTTTCATAAAATCTATCAATAATTAAAAAATATCACATATTGAGCAAGTTATCTGACTAGAGCATCAGACTTTAGGGGTGCAGTTCATATGTTATGAGATGGGAAGCTTAGACGAACATCACATTTATTGTGCAACTCATTAATCTTCGGCTGGAGATAAGAAGAATGTTCATGGTTGTTGATGTAAAGCCGTAGAAGAGTAAAATAACGAGAGTGAATTGAACAATTTTCTGCTTTGTTCTTTCATTGAATGTGCACCTATTTATACAAGTTATTAGCTAAGAGAATAAAATAATAACCAATGAATCCTATACAAGTGTCTAACTAGTATTGGCTAAAGAAATAACAAAATAACTACCTAAGAAATCCTATATAACAAACTCATGTGGGAATAGAATGATCCTGAATAGGATCCAATGTTTTAACTCTATCTATTTGATGTGCCTATGCAAATTAGGTAGACGACCCAATTGTTACTAAATGAGCAGATGGCCCAATTCTCTGATTTGTCTAAGGCCCAAATGTTGTATTAAAAATTGAATGTATCGAAGGGCCAGCTAGCTTTGAACATATCAAGCATTTACCCTTTCCTTTTTCTTCCTTAGCGTCTTCTTCATCTGCTCTATTAATACCAGAGTTAACACCCCCCTCAAGTTGGAGGGAAGAGAAGAAACCCCCAACTTGCCAAGAGTGGAAAAATAAGAAAGCACTAACAAAGGTTTTGTAAATATATCAGCGAGTTGGGAAGAGGAAGGAACAAAATTCAGAGATATCAATCCAGAGAGAAATTGTTGGTGCACAAAGTGGAAATCGAGTTCCACGTGTTTGGTGCATTCGTGGAAGACGGGATTGCGCGCTGTATGTAACATTGCCTGGCTATCTGAGTGAATGGGAATTGGAAGAGTTAGAGGTGCCGATAGATCTTGAAGGATGCGGTTCAACCAGGTTAATTCAGCAACGAGACGACGCATCTTCCGCTGAGGATAGAGCCGGAAACTTGCTTTTTTGACTTCCATGAAATAGGTGAACCTCCAAGACTTATGAAATACCCACTGATGGATCTTTTGGAATCAACACATGAAGCCCAATTGGCATCACAAAAAGCAAGAATGGAAAAGGAGAGATTTTTGCTCATAAAAAGCCCTTGGGCAAGAGCAGTATGCAGATATCGAAGAACTCTAAGAGCAGCTTAAAATGGGGAACACGGGGAGTTTGCATAAACTGAGATAGGTGATGAACCGCAAATGAGAGTTTTGGTATGGTATGTGTCAAGTAGTTGAGTTTGCCAATTAAGCGACGATAACAAGTGGGATTAGACAATAAGTCACCAGTGTCAATGGACAGCTTGCAAGAAGGATCTAAGGGAGAAGAAACCGGAGGAAGATGATCACAATTGAACTCAGAAAGAAGGTCAAGAGTGAATTTGCACTGACTGATGATGACACCTTGTGGTTCTTGAAGGATTTCCAAACCCAGGAAATAATGTAAGTCCCCCAGATCTTTGACTTTAAATTCATCATTCAAAAAATCTTTAATTGTGCAATCTCTGATGGGTCATTTTCAGTGAGTAAAATGTAGTCGACATAGATAGACACAATAGAAATTGAATCCCCTATCCTTTTAAAGAATAGTGAATAATCATTGGGCGATGAAGAATAACCTTTAAAGTTTAAGGCAGCCCCTAATCGAGCGTACCACTGTCGTAAGGCCTGTCGCAAACCATATGAAGACTTTTTGAGTTTGCAAACAAGGTTAGGATCTGTGAGGGGAAACCCATTAGGAGGCTTCATGTAAACTTCTTATTGTAACTCACCATGTAAAAAGGTGTATTCACATCTAATTGAGAAATAGACCATCCCTTATTCACTGCCACAACTAGAATGCATCTAATTATGGTCATCTTAACCACTGGTGAATAGGTCTCATTGAAGTCAATGCCTTCTCGCTAAATATCTCCTCGAATTACCAATCGTGCCTTTAATCTTTCAAGAGTTCCATCTGATTTTTGTTTCACATTGTAAACCTATTTACAAGGTAAAACCTTCTTTCCGGGTGGCAATTCAACCAACTCCCAAGTTTGATTTTGTTCCAAATCCCCAAGTTCATAATCCATGGCTTTCTGCCATCCAGGGTGCATAACAGCTTGTGAATAGCTTAGTGGTTCTGTGATAGTAGCAATAGTCTTGAGTAGCTTTTGGTTTGAAGCTGAAAGAGCTGCAAAAGGGAATAATGGGGACTAAGGGGGTGAGTGAAACAAGCAGCAGTCAAGTTAGTGAGATAGAGGGAGTCACAGACAAAGTCATCTAAGTATGCAGGCATATTGTGTTCCCTCTGAGATCTTCTAGGAACAGGAATAGGAGAGTGAGGTGCAGGAATAAGAGAGTGAGGTGTAGGTGTGTGGTCAGTAGGTGTAGAAACAGGAGAAGGTGTGGAATTAGGAGATGGGGGATCAGGAGAAGAGGTTATGGGAGGATCTGGTACAATAGAGACAGAGGGAGTTTTAGTGAAGATGGGGTTTGAGGAAAATTAAGAAGAGAATGGGAATTCAGTTTCATGGAAGAGTACATCTCTGGAAACAAACACCTTTTTAGTTTCTAGGTTCAAAAGTTTGTATCCTTTCTTTCCTGTTGGATAACCTAGAAAAGCACAAGGCATAACTCTAGGTTCAAATTTGGCCCTATTGTGTGGTAAAGTAGAAGCATAGCAAAGACACCCAAATCATCTAAGGAAGTTATAATTGGGAGGTTTGCCAAAAATGAGTTCATATGGTGTTTTCCCATGTAGGACAGAAGATGAGAATCTATTGATGAAAAAAGTGGCAGTGAGTAAACATTCTCCCCAATAGATAATAGGGAGGTGAGATTGATACAGTAAAGCGCTGAAAGTTTCCAAGAGATGTCTATGCTTCCTCTCAACAATGCCATTTTGTTGAGGAGTAGCAATGCAAGAAGTTTGGTGAATGATTCCTTGTGAAGCAAAAAAATTAGAAATGGTAGAACCCCTTCCCAATTCTAATGCATTGTCAGACCTGATGGCCTTAACCTTAGAATAAAATTGCCTTTCAACCATAGCTAAGAAGTACTTTAATATTATAAAAGCATTACTCTTAGCACTCAAAAGATAGGTCCAAGTTGCCCTACTATAATCATCAACTATGGTAAGGAAGTATTTGTATCCATCATAGGTAGGTGATTTATAGGGTCCCCAAGTGTCAATGTGGACCAATTCAAACACAGTGGTAGATTTGATAGAGCTAAGAGGTAAAGGTAATCTGGACTGCCTTTCTAAGGGGCAGATTTCACAAATGAAATAAGAGTTAGGAATAGAAGAAATGAAACTGATCTTTTTCATTGTAGAGAATGGAATATGATCCAATCTAATGTGCCACAATTTTACGTCTGAATTGCTCTCTTTAGGAATAGAAATGGAACTACAAGTTGAAGTACAACTAGTATGTGAAACTTTAGACTTAGAAACTACTGTAGTGTTGAAATATTCCTGAAGTTGACTGGAAGAAGAATTGAGAAGGTAAATCCCATTCCTTGATTCACCAAGAATCGGAGGTATCTTCACTGAAGGCTTTGCATAATACAACAAGTAGGAGAAACACATAAGATTGCATATCATTTGTTTGCAAAATTTCTGCACTAATATGAGGTTAATTCTGAATGAAGGAACAAGAAGCACATTATGTAAAATGAGATTAGGATAAAGAGTGATTTTCCCTCCATGAGTGACCTTAACCCTAAATGAATTAGGCAAGTTAATAAACAAAGGTGTGGACAAAGGGGCAAGAGAAGTGAAGAATTGGGGTCAAACTACATATGCTCCGAGGCCCCTGAATCTATGAACCAAAAGTCAGAATTAGCACAGGTCAAATATACACAGGATTGTGGAAAGTGTTATATTAGCTTGCACATCTGAAGGGTCTGAAAGTGAGGCTCTAGTATCACTGATCTGGACATTCTGAAGAAGTTGGATCAGCTGAGAAAACTGATCATGTGAAAGAGAGCCTCCCCCTTCTTGATTTGCAAAGGGCAGTAATTATGACAGCATTGCTCCTTCTTCCACATTGCATCCTTGTTGTTTTTGTGAACTTAAAATCTGAAGGAAACCCTATGATTCTATAACATTTGTCGACTGATGTGATGACCCAAGGGGTCATTTTATAAAATTAAACTTCGTTCCATGCAAAATAACCATAAAAAGACTAAAATGAAATGCCTCGATTTACGTGCGCAGTGCGGGCGTGAAACCGAAAAGCTTTATATGTAAAAATAGGAGAAATAGTGATTTTAGAATTTAAATGTGATAAAAGTTGACTTTGGTCAACATTCTGAGTAAACGGACCTGGATCTGTGTTCCGACGATCCCGGGAGGTCCGGAGTAAAACATGGGACTCGGGCGTATGCCCGGAAATGAATTCCGAGGTCCCAAGCCTTAGAAATCAATTTTTGAAAGAAATTATTTTGCTAAAATATTCATGAATTAAAGAAAAGAAATAATGCTAAAATTTATTGGTATCGGGTCCGTATTTTGGTTCTGGAGCCCGGTACAGCTTCGTTATGATATATAGAGGTCAACTGTAAAATTTGGTGAAAAACGGAGTTCGTTTGACGTAATTCGGACATCCGGTTGAGAAATTATGAACCTTTAACAGTTCTTGTTGAAAATGATGAGTTTTGAGGTTTAATTCATAGATTTACATGTTATTTTCATGATTTTATCGCACGAGCAAGTCCGTATGATATTTTTAGACTTGCGTGCATGATTTGTTTGGAGCCCCGAGGGCTCGGGTGAGTTTCGGGTAGGCCACGGGATGTTTTTGCACTTAAATGAACTGCTGGTTTTTATTTTTCTATCCACGATCGCACAGTTGCCCAGCCCAGCTATTATAAATACCTGTTAAAGAATGGACAGAACACTTTCTTCTCCAATTTTTCGAAGTTCCAGCCCTAAAAACGAGTTTACTTCAGCAATCTTCATCCCCAATTCATAGGTAATCAATTCCAAACTTTGTTTTTTCAATTCCTTACTATTTTGCATCACTTTTAAAGCAAAAACAAAGAATTTTCATGGTAAAAATCTAGGATTTGGGTAGAATTAGGGAGTTTTCTAAAAATTGGATTTTTATATCAAATTAATGTCGGATTTCAAAACTAATAGCATATTTGGGTTCGTGAGTGAATGGGTAAACATAATTTGGTTCAAACCTCGAGTTTAGACCAAGCGGGCCCGGGGTCGGATTTTCACCCTTTTTTAGAAAACTTAGGAAAAATTATATTTTTCAATAAAGTTAGTTCCTTTAGCATTAGTTAATGATATTAAGTTAATTTTGATTAGATTCGAGCAAGTTAGAGGTGAATTCAAAAGGAAAAGCAATAGTTGAGCATTGAGTGGCCTGCGGAATTGAGGTAAGTGTTTGGCCTAACTTTAGCTTGAGGGAATAGGACTCCCCACGTGTTTGCTACGTGAATTGCATGGGTGTGGTGTATAGATGTGGTAACGAGTATCTACGCACCACCCAAATGGGTTGTTAAACATGATCCCCTTTCCTGTTCCTCACTTATTTGATCATTATCTTAATTGTTATATATTCATTATGGCTTCGATGGCTATTTGGCCTTGTTGATCCGTGTTAGAAATTGTTGTAATTATTTGGAATGAGTATTGGTTGTTTGAGCTGGTTTTCTTGTGAGATGTATAACGGTTGAGAGGTTTGGCATTATTTTTACGAATTATATATATATATATATATATATATATATATATATTTACGTTCCTGTTGGTCTCGTCTTGATAATATTGAGGAAGTTATGAGAAAGGCCGTCTAACTGTTTCATAATTGTTGAGGTTCACGTGGTTATTGGGTTTCATTGAGTTACTCCCAATTGTAGTTGCAAGTGTGTTAAAATGTTGGTTGTTCTCTTGAGTTTATTATAGTATATAAAGACTAAGCTGGATTGACAGTGTTACGGTGTTTACTATATTCTTGTTGGTTTCTTGGTTGAGAGGTTATTGATGAAGTCATGAGAAAAATGCAGTTTATTATTTATAATGGTTGAAACAAAAATATTGTGAAAGGCTTGGCCTGAATCGTGAAAGTTTGAAATATATATATGTGTGTGTGTGTGTGTGTGTGTGTGTGTGTGTGTGTGTGTGTGTGAAGGGTGGACAGGGGAAATAAATATATATAACTGTGATAAGGGTGGACAGGAGAAATAAATATGTATGACTGTGATAATGGTGGACAGGAGAAATGAATATATATGACTGTGATAAGTGTGGACAGGGAAAATATAAATATGTGACAGTGATAAGGGAGAATATTTACATTATATTTTACTGATTTTTCTCAAGAAGAAGAGAATCAAAGTTTTGAAAAGCTAAAATATTTATTTTACTACTCTTTAAATATTTTAGTACTATTATTATTCAAAGTTAAAGTTTGGAACTCTAAAGAGATATTTGAGAATTGGTTATAGCTGAGCTATTTTATTTTATTTGGTTGCAACACTTAATCATCTATTTGTTTAGATTTCTTTCTCGCTTAATATTTATCGTTGTTAAAGATTATATTGTTGAAGCCCGACTTAGCCTCGTCACTACTTCGCCGAGGTTAGGCTCGGCACTTACTCAGTACATGGGGTCGGTTGTACTAATACTACACTTTGTGCTCTTTTTGCACAGATCCAGGTACCATTCAGCAGTAGAGGATTCTAGGACGACCACCCAATTTTGTTTGGATACACGAGGTACATCTGCGGACGTTCGCAGATATCCAAGAGTCTTCTCCTATATTTACATACACTGTTTTATACCATTCAGAACATTTACACTATTTCTTTCAGACATTCTTTGTAGTATTCTTTAGTTGTTTGTGGATTTTGACACCAGACCCTGGGGTAGTTCTAGAGTTGTTATTATAAATATTATCGTGGTTCGTTTCATTTAGTTGGTCATTTTTATTATCTTATTTTGTGGTTGTTGCGAATTAATTTGATTAAGTTTATTTAAATTAAATTATTTATGCTAAAGTAATTAATTAAGAAAAATTTGTTAATCGACTTCTAGCATTGGCTTGCCTAGCAAGTGTGGTGTTAGGCGCCATCACGATCACTAAAGTTGGGAATTTGGGTCGTGACAACTAAGTGTCCCTGCTTCTTACAGTGAGAACAAACGAGGTTATTCCTTTTCCCTTTGAAATCGTTATGTTGAAACTTTTGTGTTGAATCCTGTTGATGTAAAGCTAGGAATGAAGAAGAATCACCAGGAAAATTAGGGTTGTTGTAGGTTTCTCTTTGTTTCTAATCTTGAATCAATAGAGCATATGCATGATTGACAATGGGTAAAGGAGACATCATCAGAATGTTACTTCTAACAACACTGTATATGTCATTTAACCCCATGAGGAATTGGACTAGTCTCTCATCTTGAAGAGACTTAACTATTCTTACATATCCTTCACAAGTGCATGTGCATGAGCATGTCACCTTAGTGTATAAAGTATCAAGTTCATCCCATGTCATTTTCAATTTGGTGAAGTAGCCTGCCATATCATTTGATCCTTGGACTAAATCACTAAGTTCTTTTTGCAGGTGGTAGACTTGGCACCATTTGATTTCCCAAACCTATCCTCAAGATCAGTCCACAAATCCCTTGAAGACTTAGAGTAAATCACACTTCCAGCAATGTCTTTGGAGAGAGAATTAAGAAGCCAGGACGTTACCATATCATTGTAGAGATTCCACAATTTGAATTATGCTGCATCTGAAGCTGGAGAGGGACAACTTCCATCAATGAATCCGAGCTTATTCTTTGCCGAGAGGGCAACGAGAATGGATCTCCTCCACCCTCCATAACCTTGTCCATCAAAAGAAGAGGCAACCAAGGTCATTCCTGGAGAGTCAAAGGCGTGAAGATAATGGGACTACTAGGATCCACGATTGTAGAGGTCCCAGATCCAGTAGAAGCCATTATAACTTGAAGAAACATAAAGTTGAAAGGAGCAGCTTAGAGGTGCTCTGATACCTTGTGGAAGAGTAAAATAACGAGAGTGAATTGAACAATTTTCTATTTTTTTCTTTCATTGAATGTGCACCTATTTATACAAGTTATTATCTAAGAGAATAAAATAATAACCAATGAATCCTATACAAGTGTCTAACTAGTATTGGCTAAAGAAATAACAAAATAACTACCTAAGGAATCCTATATAACAAACTCATGTGGGAATAGAAGGATCCAATGGTTTAACTCTATCTATTTGATGTGTCTGTGAAAATTGGGCAGACAACCCAATTGTGGCCCAATTGTTACTAAGTGAGCAGATGGCCCAATTCTCTGATTTGTCTGAGGCCCAAATGTTGTATTAAACAATGAATGTATCGAAGAGCCAACTAGCTTTGAACATATCGAGCCTTTACCCTTTCCTTTTCTTCCTTAGCGTCTTCTTCATCTGCTCCATTAATACCAGAGTTAACAAAAGCTCTAAGCAGGAGCAAGATCTTTGTGCTCCTTTTTCTAATGCGTAGTTTGGCCTTGGTTTCTTTTGGCTCAGCCTCGGAGATGGTTGTGTTTGTTGTTAATGTGATTAATAACTTTTTGGATGGGTATAACTTAGGCTTCATTAATATCATAGCTATAATAATTACTATTATTGTTGTTATCAATTCTTTCTTGTCCGAAATTTTGATTGACAACCACTATTACTATTTTGGTTTAGGTAGAATCTTCTTGAAAAGTTACATGTGGATAAAAGTAATATAATACTATGATGTATATAATTTTTTTAAGAGATATTCAGTTAACTGTCTTAATTTTCTAATCAATTACTCCATTTTAAAAGACTACATGTGTTTCATTTAGAACCTTCTTGGGCAGTCTTCAATTCAATGCGGCATTATCACAAAATTGCCAACACACACATAAAAATATTCGCACGCAAAACACAAATCCGTTATGCCATAATGCTTCTAGTTTGTAGTTTAAAAATTTATACATATATCTATTTGGAGTTTATTCTTCTATCTCTTATATACTAAGTCATTAATATTGCATAGTAACTTTTTAACTAAATTACTGAACATATTTTACCTGTTATTACATAAAAGTAATTTATATCCTCTTCGTCAGTACTACGTCGGCGTTGGTCATTTCACCATATCCATATTTTAATACTACTAGCGAGTACTATTAATTTTAGAAATTAAAAGGAATGAAAAACATTTAAAACTTTCAGCCTTATAATTTGCAAAACACGTCATCTTTTGTTAAGTATATTTAATAAAATTATATTTGTATTTTGTGAAACGTGCGTCACACGTGCATCTTATGTCAAGTAAAAAAAAATTAAGAATAACGTTTACATTGTTAAAATATGTGCGTGAGTTATAAATTAAAATCTTAAGAAAAAGTGCTAGCTCAAAATAATGAAAGGCAAACCTATTTATGTGACTTGAACTATTAAAAACACGTATTTTTTTGATAAAATCTATCAGTAATTAAAAAAGTGTCGCATATTAAGCAAGTTATCTAACTAGAGCATTAGACTGTAATTGTGCGTTCATATGCTCTGAGATGAGGAAGCTTAGTTGAACACTACATTTGATGTTCAGCTCTTCAATCCTTAAGTTAAGATAAGGAGGATGTTCATGATTGTTGTTAAAGAACTTTTCTGTCCATTTTTCCTCCACCTGGAACTTGTCATTCATAGATTAGCACAACATACTAATAATGGATTTGCAGCTAAGCCATCCACGTAATTCTCACAGTCATCAAACAGTAATGCCACATCTTGGCACATGCCTGCATTTCCAAGGCCTACCATGAATGTGTTTGGTTCTTTTGGTTCAGCCTTAAAAATTGTTGAGTTTGTTGTTGGTGTGCTTGGTAAATCTATGGGTGGGTCTGATTTAAACTTCATAAACATCATAACTATAAAGATGATCACTGTTGTTGTCATTATTACTTTTTTCTCTGCTATTTTTCTTTGCTCTACTTTGAACTACAAAGAGGCCTTTTGGTCGACAACCACTTATTCTACCATGGTTTATATATAATTAATTAAGTGTCTTAATTTTTTAGGTTAATTTCTCTTTCTCTAACATATTTTGACATGTGACATTGCCACAATTACCAACACACACGCAAATCACAAATATGATGCCATAATACTTGATTTGTTGTTTTATGTCCATAATTCTCACATGATTGAACTTAATGGTTGAATATATATGAGTGTGAGTGTCTAGATGGTAGTAGTAGTAGTAATAATTTATATCTCTTGATCACTACAATGTGGGGGCTTTCAAAGAATCTTGTTTCCATGTGTTTAGTAACTGAAACTACGTACTAAATACTAGTAACAAGATCATTCTCATTCTTTTTGTAGTTTTATAATGACATTGATCTTGACGGATATATAATTCTGCGAAAGAGACAATAACAAACATTTATAGAGACTAATCAGTGTACGTGTGGTGCGCGTGTATTTATTTTAATAAGTAAATTATTTTTATAAAGTCACATAAATATTAAGAGCAAGAACACATAGCCTTTGAATATTTAAAAGATTTTCTGAATCTCTTTTGGAAAGCTATTTTCAAGATTGTTTTTCATTTTCAAGTTCATTCTAGAAAATACGTTAGTGCAATAACATAAAATAGATTTTTTCTTTCTGGCAAGCAAAATTCAATTTTTTCTATTTCTTTGATCAATTATAAGAAATACTATATGAATTGTTTCCATCAAATTAAAAGGAATAAACTAATATTGCATTTCTGTTAGATTAAAAAAGAATAAACCATTGTAAATGTAGAATATAACAACTGCATTTTGAACCATAAGTATTAGTTGAATTTAAAGTTTTAAATATTAAAACAAATTAAATGAAAATTTTATTAAATGGAAAATTAATTTTAAAGGTAAAGAGATCTATCAACATTTGCGTTGGAGTTTTCTGCTTTTATAATTATTATAATAATAAGATTGATAAATATATAAAACTAAGAAAATATAGATACTTGAAAGAGAATAATAAATGTATTGACAAAGAAAAAATCAGAGTAGGAGATGACTCATAATCTGTCTAATTGTTGGACCATGAACTCGTCCGACCTATATGTTTCTTGTAATGACGTTTATCTAGAATAACCGAATATATTGATTTACTAATATTTAAAACCCAAATAGCATTATTTGTGCTAAAAGTCAATATAACTAATAGAACAAAAATATACAATTACCTTAAATTTCTTATAAAGAAATTCTAGCAATTTATAATTATTAGTTTTGATATATAAATTTTAGAACCTTATCTTTGTTTCATTTATTTAATTCAGCTTGTGCTTTGACATATATAAGTTCACAGCAAAAACTTAAAGTAAATTATTTTATTGGTTATAATTGTAAATTATAATTCAAAACGTATCATGTCATTTGTTATCACGATCCAAAATTTATTAAAGGTCGCGATGGTGTCTAACACTGCTGTCAGGCAAGCCAACAATTAAATGACTAACTTCATTAGTCATATAATTTCCTTCAATTAAATAGTAAGAGATAAAATTTATAGAGTAAATGACAATATTTTTACAACTTTAATACTGAACAACACATAAGCACCCCCAAAACCCGGTGTCACGAGTGCATGAGCATCAACTAGGAAGTAGGAAGTAAAATAAAATACAGCATCTGTCTAGAATACAAATTAGGCAGACAAATATAAATAACCCTGAGGGAGACTCTGCTGGCAGCGGATCGTAACATGGGATGCAGCTCACCTAAGTCCTCGCAATAACCGCACCTCTGTGCCCACAAGGCCACTAGACATATATGCACCTGCACAAAAATGTGTAGCAAGTGTAGTATGAGTACGTAAATCAATGCGTACCCCATAAGTATCTAGTCTAACCTCGAAGAAGTAGTGACAAAGGGTCGACTTCGACACTTGCTATGGGCAACCATAAAATATCGATATTATAATTAAGCATGGTTTACATAACATAGCTAAAGACTCAGTAACCGGAACTAATAAATAAGTCTTTTTCTAGTAGAAATTCCCAAATTTATTTTCATCATTTAACAATTTATATTTCAAGCCAAAGAAGAAATATTAGTTATTATAGTTCCAAAGATTTATCATGCGCAAATCATGTCCACGTCGTACGGCCTGATCCAACGTTAAATATTTAAACTATGCACTGCCGAGGGTCGAATGACATGAACCATAAATGCATCTATCTTCTACCGAGGCATTCGGCCCGCTCCACAACAGGAGAAAATACATTAACACAACCAATTCAAGATTTATTAAGGGGTAAATTTTCAAAGAATTACCAATTCTCATTAACGGTCAAGTAAATGAAGTTTAACCTGTTACAATTCCTTTGGCAAGTTTCCATATGATATAAGCAATTAAATTAACAAGTAGAGTGTAAACATCGCAAGTATAACATGATTTGGGTCCTAGACTACCCGGACATAAGCACAATTAGTATCTACATACGGACTCTCGTCACCTCGTATGTACGTAGCTCCCACAAATAGAAGCACATATTAAATCAATTCACCTATGGGTTTAATTGCTTCTTACAAGGTTAGGAAAGAGACTAACCTTGCTCCCAAATTCCATAACCGACTCAAAAGCCTTTCCAACAACTCCAACCGATGCCCAACGCTCCAAAACCAGTCAATAAATGTGCAAATCAATAAATATATACTCTAATACGCATTATAATCTAATTTACAATAATTTCCAACTCTGCTCGAAAAGTCGATAAAAATCACCCTCGGGCTCACGTGCCCGAATTCCGAAAATTTTCGAAGATAAACGAACTAAAATATATATATGTAACAACCCGACCGGTCATTTTGAGAATTTTCACTTTGCTCGGTTGTTTGAGGTTATGCGTAGCTCCGTACGAAGTATAACAACTCATGTGAATCGTCGGTTTTTGTTTTCAGGATTTATTCTGATTGATTTGGAAGAATGATCCTCAGCTAGATGTTCTAAATTGGAAAGGTTTGACCAAGTTTGACCTTTTGTATTTGACCTCGGATTGGATTTCTGATGGTTTGGTTAGCTCCGTTGGGTGATTTTGAACTTAGGAGTGCGTCCAGATTGCGATTTGGAGGTCCGTAGTAGAATTTGGCTTGAACTAGAGAAAGTTAAAATTTTGAAAAGTTTGACCGGGAGTGGACTTTTTAATATCAGGGTCGGATTCCGATTTCGGAAGTTGGAGCAAGCCCGTGAATTTAAATGTGACTTGTGTGCAAAATATGAGGTCAATCGGACGTGATTTGGTGAGTTTCGGCATCTGTTGTAGAAGTTTGAGGTTTCTAGTTCATTAAGCTCGAATTGGTATGTGATTCATATTTTTTATTGTTGTTTGATATGATTTGAGGGCTCGACTAAGTTTATATGGTATTTTAGGACTTGATAGTACCTTTGGTTGAGGTCCCGGGGCCCTCGGGTGTGTTCCGAGGTGAGTTTTGAGCGAGTCCAGAAACTTCAGCACTCTGATATTGTTCTTCCACTTTTGGAAGTGCCGACCGCATATTTTGGAGTGCTGAGGCGAAGGATAGGTGCGGACCGCACATAAGAGTGCGGACCACAACAGAAAAATGCGGTCCTCAGAGGAGGAGTGCGGACCGCACAATTTTATGTGCGGCCGCACATCAGGGAGTTCTGCAGATTCGCTGGTCCATCTTTGGAAGCTTATATCTTTTGATCCATAAGGTAATTTGAGATGATTCAAATGCGAATTTGTATCCCTTCATGTCTAGTTTCCAGAAAGGTACAGAAGTCATTAGTTGGACATCTATAGAGAAAGTTATGTCCAAAATACTAAGTCCTGGCAGTGTAGTCACTACAAGAATGCGACCACACCATTTTTGTGCGACCGTAGGAGCTAGGATGTGCGACCGCACATGGAATTGTGCGGACTGCACATTGGGACTTCAGAGGGTGTACAATATATACGAGATTTAGGCTATTATTTAACATTTTGGACTTTGGGAGCTTGATTTGTGACGATTTTTTGTGGATTTTTCAAGAAATTCATCGGGGTAAGTGATTCTAACTCAGATTTGGTTAATATACATGAATATATCATTGTTTTCATCATTTAATTATTTTAAGATGAAAATTGCGGGTTATGGCCTAAAGTTTCATAATATGAATTTTTGAGTTTTGAACACCGTTTTGGAGTCGGATTTAAGTGAAACTATTATGGTTGGACTCGTAATTGAATGGGTTGTCGGATTTTGTGAGTTCTGTCAGGTTCCGAGGTGCGTTCCCGGATGTAATTTTTTGCCGGAATTGGGATTTGAGTTAGGATTTGATCGTTATCATTTGGAATTGTTTCCTTGGGCTTTATTTGATGTATTTGAGTTTCCTTTGGCTAGTTTTGAGCCGTTTAAAGTCACTACGCGCGTGATAGAATTCTTGGAGCATCGCTTGGCTTGATCAGTATTGGAGTTTAGCTTGTTCGAGGTAAGTAACTCTTCTAAACTTAGTGCTGAGGGTATGAAATCATGTAACAGGTATTATGTGATTGGTATTAACGTGATGCACATTCTATGTGGAGGGCGTGTGGGCGTGCGCGTTGTGAATTGAGACTCTTTTGTTTCCATGACACTGTATAGTAGCCCTATGTATAGTAGTCATATTTTGTTAATATCCGTGCTTTGACCATGCGATAATGTAAATGAGTTGTCAATCATGAAAAATATAATATTTAGGCTTCATGCTAATGTTTTTAGAACCCACAGTGCCCGTTTCTTGCTGTCATCTCACTGATTTCATTGATATTTCGTACTCAGTCATATTCATGTATTCATATCATATCTCAGTCTCAGTTGTTGTTATTGATACATCATATCATTGTTGTCGGGCTAGTTTTCATGACATTGTGAGCCCGTGAGAGAGACTGGAGAGAGTGAAGAATAAGTGAGGTCGAGGGCCTGAGTGAGAGTGGCATTTTGGGATCGGGCTGCACGCCGCAACATATTATATATTTACCTTATGGGTCGGGCTGCACACCACATCAATATATAGATTATATTTTATTGGATCGGGTTGCACGCCGTAGCAATATAGCGCTTGGGCTGAAAAAGCCCCATCGGAGTTTGTACACCCCCAGTGAGCGCAGTCGACTATATATATGTGGGTCGGGCTGCATGCCGCAACAGTTATTGTATAACACTGTGTGTTTTGAGTGTGCTAGGCATTGAGCATAATGAGAGAGGATGCGAGACAGTGATATTGAATAATCTGAGAGTGTGAGTACACGATTCATCTCTGAGATACATGGCATTTGCATGTACACATGACATACGGGCATAGAGATGGATTTTTCCCTCATGCTATATAGTATCACGTCATTCATGACTTTTACACATATTTATATGTGGGTATATACATGTGCTTTGCACTTGTTATTTGGAAAGGAAATGAAACTTTTTACTTATTGTTGAAAGGATTTTGGGAAAAACCACAGTTTTCGAACTTATCTGTATTTTGGAATTTTGGGCAAAAGAGTCAAGTTTTCACTAAGATATTTGAAAAACATGCCTATTTTTCTAGGACTGTGAACGAGCTGAGCATCTTACCTCTGAGATACCTCTCTTATTTCTTGTATTATTTTTTTGTGAACTATTTTTAGAATATTGGTATTGGACATGACTTTGTATTAGCTCGTCACTGCTTTCAACATAAGGTTAGGTTTGTTACTTACTCAGTACATGGGGTCGGTTGTACTGATACTACACTTCTGCACATTGCGTGCAGATGTTGGCTGTTGTTGTTGATGCGTTCGATGGTTGCTGGATTTGAAGATATACCTGCGTCCCTGATAAAGCTGCCTCATTTGTTCGGGGTAGCCTTAGATTATGAAATTCTGTTTATGTACTTTTCAAACAGACCATGTATTCATTTCATTTTAGTTTCTGTAAACTCTATTATTAGAAGCTCATGATTTGTACTACCAGTCCTTGAAAAATGTATAAATTCAATAAATTACTTTCATTTAATTGCCTTGTTAATATAATTGAACTTGGATAATTATTAGTTGGCTTACCTAGCGGGTTGGGTTAGGTTCCGTCACGACTAGTGGATTTGGGGTCGTGACAAGTTGGTATCAAAGCTCTAGGTTCATAGGTTCTACAAGTCATGAGCGAGTGTCTTGTAGAGTCCTGCAGATCGGTATGATGACGTCCATACCTATCTTCGAGAGGATACTGGACATTTAGGATATACTTTCCATCTTTCTTTCCTTATCGTGCAACATTGATTCATCTTGAAGCGTAACTCTTTGAATTCCTTCCACGCATTCGTGTGCGCACATGAGCGCTCGGTATCAGTTGTGCATCAACGGCTTGTGATTTCATGGTTGAGGTGCGAGATGTGATCGCGACGTGCTGATGACAGGCCAGTCTAGAGGACTTGAGGCCGGGTTTTGTCTATAGTTTGAGTACAGAGATTTTGGTTGTGTGAGAACGTGCTTTTGGGACTTATATGTCCGTTGGTGTCCCTACTAGTGGGGTTTGTGATTTGATTACTATGTGGTGAGTATGATTTGACTGCGAGATTGTGTTCGGATTGATCTAATGTGACGAGAAGTGTTTACTTGAGATGTAGCAAGGACTAAAAATGTTTGATTTCTGTCTTGATCTGGCGCATGGCCTTGAGTTATGGGTGTGTTGAAAGATTTCTCATGTTGTTTAGTTGTGGAGTGATGTAGATCTTCATATCGTGTTATGAGTTCACACTAAGGAAGATTAAGTGATTGCGTAATAGTTATGACTGTGGAAAGACATAGAAAGCTGCCAGTTGGAGGCTAAGCAGGTGGGTTATCTCCTATAGGGTTTCCTGAGGTTGTGTGATCCCTATGTTGTTTGTTTGCGAGTTCTCTTTTACCAGTAGATTATATGTGTTGCAATTTAAGTTTGGGTTGCTTATGAGAGTTAGCTTGACTGCTACAAGGATGAATGCGAGATTTGCAAATGATTTGAGGTATTCGATGGGGGGTGTTATCTGAGCTTATGAAGGATTTAGTTGAATCTTACTGTGGTATGATGGATGTAATAGAGTATGTTCATTGTGAGTTATTGTGTGTTTTGATATATGTATTTGAGCCAAGTGGGGGAGTCTGCTATTGATAAATTGATTGCACGATTATGTGTTGTATTGGTTTTAGTTTGAGGTATACTGGTGAACCAGTTATGACTTGCCACGGTGGAATTTGAGAATGAATCGAGTAAGGGAATTTATGGGTATGAGTTTTATTACACTCTATGGGTATATGGGAATCATGGAATAATTGAGTGGTTAGTTGTGAAGGATGTAGTGTGCACGGAGTAGGAAATTGCTCGGTTGCTTAGGAGTGTGGGTCGTTCCCTTGGGTGTTAGTGTTCTAATGGGGCATAGGTTGTTCAGTCCGTTTGGTCGATTTAATCAAGATTTGAGAAGAGTTGATGACTCTTGAGAATGGTCGTAATTGATTCGAGATTTAAATGTAGCGATTTGGAATTTTCAAGATTGGTATATGGCTAGAAATTGAGAGTTACATTGGACGGTGTCGAGACTTGTGGTACTTTTACACCATTTGGGGATTATGCATTTCAGTATCAAGAGGGTGAATGAGACAATTTTAGGTTCACTTGAGGTCTCTTTAGAGCGGGTGTCTCGGTTGTAGTGCTTTGGGGTACTTAAGAGGGAAGTCAGCGACTTATGGGCCTTAGAGCGTTATGGTTTATTCTAGGGTTTCTAGTGTGGTGAAATTTTTGGTTAAGGATCGTGGAGTTCTAATAAGGAGAAGTATCAATTGAAAGGCAATTTGGAAAGGACTTGGAGAACTAGGACAACTTGGTAGTAGGGTGGATCAGCACAATAATGGATAATCGGTTCCTTGGGTACTTATAATGTGGCTAGTCTCTACTAGTGTTTCGTGGCAATGCTGTTGGGTTATGGAGGCCTGCGTGGTTGGGTGGAGTTAGAGGGGTTCGGTTCTGATAGCTTGGTTATGTGAGAATAAGTCTTGAAGGGTTCTAGATGATATCTACCACGATTCATGATGTATATTTCCTGCCGGAGTATGGAACATGTTGTTTATTGTGAATATCTCCGAGATGAAATCAAATAGAAGGTCTTTAGATAATTGAGTATGTAGTTGCTAGTGACAAGGAGTGGACTATGAAGTTCTCCTCTTTTTCATATGATAGCATGGTAGATGCGGTGTGTTGTGTGGGATTGAGATTTTCAATTGCTAGGTCACAATTTAGTTTTAAAGGGAAAGTCACAAATTTGTAGGCAGCATGGACGGTCTCGGATGACTAAGTAAGTGATGGTACTATTTGGGTGGCTTAAAGAAGGTAATATTTCAGAAGGGGCAATGTGTTTGATTTATGGATACTTCACTGGTACTGCGACACTCTCCTAGTTGACCGACTGCTGATATTCGTATTTTTCTATGTGACAAGGAAGAATTTTAGAAGTATTCCTCACGGGATGCTTGTGTGTGAGAGATTTGTTAGACATTCTGGCGGTGGAGTTGGGATCAACTATGGAGATTCGTGTGTTCTATGGAATCAGAGACTAAGAGTCCTCAGGAGTAGATTGTTTCATGATTGTGGACTGTGAAAATGTTGCCAAGGTTAGTCAGGGGATTGTATGTGTTATGGTTAGGTCATTGTGGACTATCAGAGGGTTATTTATATATTGTGGGTGACCATAGTTGATTCGGGGGTCCATTAGTAGGCCCAATTAGGATGTGTATTCTACACCGAGCTGGATTAGTTGGCTCCACACTACTATTGTTGAGATGTGCCATTCGGTTGTTGTTGAGCTTATTCCCGTTCTGAAATGATATGTGAATTACTCATCTATGCTACGAGGAGTTGGGATTGGTTGATTATATGCACATATGGTGCGGTTCTATTGAGGCCTTATAACGAAATTTGAGCCAGAAGAGTATTTGGGTGCTGCATGATTGATTGTGCATTGGTTATGTTCTTTCGGGCTTATGTGGCATTGCGTCATTTGCTTCTCCGTAGTTATGGTAATGCACTTATGGGACTTGATGTCAAATCACGCGTGGTTGTTGATTTTGAGCAAGGTGGCTTGAGACATATGCCATGGACCGATGTTTGGATGGGTTACACATTGTAGCAGAGTTATATAGGGGTACGATCCTTTGTGATGGATTCATGTGTTTTGGTTCTGTGGTGTGTGATGGGTTCTTAGCAATGCGTTGTGGTGGTAACTGTTGAGCTTGCGGGGCAGTTCTCTTGTTTGAGTCATTTTTATGATTGAGTACATTTGGAATGTTGCTATTTGGTGCACAGATTGCACGAGTTATGGCTTTATATTGTATTGATGTGTCATGTCACTAGAGTGGTCGTGTTGGATGAGATGATGTCATTGGACCTATAATGGATACTATCGGAATTGAGTACATCATGGTTGGAAGGATAATATCGAGAGCCAGCTTAAAAATATGCTATAGTTCTTGTCGGAAGAGAGGGAGCTCCACGACCTGATGATCTGGTGCGGTGCGCGTGGATTCATTCTAATAAGTAAACTATATTTATAAAGTCACATAAATATTAAGAGCAAGAACACATGGCCTTTGAATATTTAAAAGATTTTCTGAATCTCTTTTGGAAAGCTATTTTCCAGTTTTTTTTTTTCATTTTCAAGTTCATTCTAGAAAATACCACATGGTTAGTGCAATAACATAAAATAGTTTTTTTTCTTTCTGGCAAACAAAATTCAATTTGTTCTATTTATTTAATCAATTATAAGAAATACTATATGAATTATTTTCATCAAATTAAAAGGAATAAATTAATATTGCATTTCTGTTAGATTAAAAAAGAATAATGTACCATTGTAAATGTAGAATATAACAACTGCATTTTGAACCATAAGTATTAGTTGAATTTAAAGTTTTAGATATTAAATAAATTAAATGAAAATTTTATTAAATGGAAAATTAATTTGAAAGGTATATAGATCTATCAACATTTTGCGTTGGAGTTTTCTGCTTTTATAATTATTATAATAATAAGATTGATAAATATATAAAACTAAGAAAATATAATACTTGAAAGAGAATAATAAATGTATTGACAAAGAAAAAATCAGAGTAGGAGATGACTCATAATCTGTCTAATTGTTGGACCATGGACTCGTACAACCTATATGTTTCTTGTAATGACATTTATCTAGAATAACAGAACATACCGATTTTGTCACGACCTGAATTTTCACCGCCGGGACCGTGGTGGCGTCTAACGTTGAACCTGCTAGACAAGCCAACGTGAACGTTCAAATTTGTTACCAGTCGTTATTATTAAATGAGAACAAGTGAAATACGACATTTTCATAAATAAAACATAAAAATGAAAACCAGACTAAAAGTACATAACTCAATCCACTGATTGTACGAATTTTCAAAATAACCAACCCAGATCTTTGGAGTCACAATGTCATGGACTAACTACGAATAATACACGTAAGGGTCTGAAAGAAAAAAATACATTTGTTCCTGAAATACTGAAAACAGAAATAAAGAAGTAGAAGGGGACGCCAAGGCCTGCGGACGCCTGCAGGACTACCTCGGTGTCTCCGGGTGGATTGAAGGAAGCCTCCTAGATCAATGTCCACAAAAAGGTGTGCAGGTGTAGTATCAGTACAACCGACCCCATGTACTGAGTAAGTGTCAAGCCTAACCTCGGCGAAGTAGTGACGAGGCTAGGACATGACAAATAATACAACTTGTGCAATTTAATAACATATGAAAGAAATAACAACAATAGGAAGTAACAACTAAGTACAAGGTAAAGGGGGAAAACATGCTGGGGATAAACAGATAGCAAATAATAGATATAACGGAATAAGGCAACAATTTAAATATCAAAGTAACAATAGAAAATAACAACACAGAGAAAACAAGTGCATGTCATCACCCTTCGTGCTTTTACTCTCATCCTCACCAAAACAAGTGCACGACATCACCCTTCGTGATTTTACTCTCATCCTCACAATAAATAAATAGAAACGACACGACATCACCCTTCGTTCTTTTAATATCATATCATGGCACGGCATCACCTTTCGTGCTTTTACACTCTCCTCCTCAAAATAAATAAATACACGGCATCACCCTTCGTGCTTTACGCTCTTCCTCACCCAAACAATATCAAGAATAATAGTTTGGCAAGGAAAATCAACAATATGAACCATGAATCACAACATCCCGACAAGAGAACAACAGTAGAAATATCACCGTCCCGGCAAGGGACACAACTATAACCAATCTCACTCAAGTACATAACTTTACAAAATATTCCTCAACCGAAACAAACATTCAACAGTACTCACAATCAAGAATTTCCATCAATGAACAACCACCAAAGTGAAATTTAATTCGTAACACAGTAAATATCAATGAAAATCACATAATTCATAATATCCGATTCACGGGCATGCTTGACAACAATATATAGGTACTCATCACCTCACCTATACGTTGAACATGGAATAAACACGTAGCAAATAAGACTCAACGCCTATTCCCTCAAGCTATGGTTAGGCCAAACACTTACCTTGACTTCCACGACCAAATCACGCCTCAATCATCGCATTTCCTTTCGAATTCGGCTCCAAATCAATTGTATCTAGACATAATTGACTCAATAACATCAATAAACGCTAAATAATTCAATTCCAATGCTTAATTATAAGTTTTCTAACATTCTTTCTAAAAATCCAAAAATCGACCCCGGGCCTGCTTGGACAAAACACGAGGTTCATACCAAAACCCGATCACCCATTCACCCACGAGCCCGAATATGTAATTAGTTTCGAAATCCGACCCCAAAATGAGGTCTAAATTCCAATTAATCAAAACGCCCTAACTCTACCCAAATCCCTAATTTTCTACCCTTAAAATCATATTTTAGGCCTAGAAATCTAATGAGTGTTGATATAAATTGAAGAAAAAAAATCTAAGATTACATACCTAATAATTTATGGTGAAGTTGTCTTTCAAAAATCGCCCAAGGTGGAGTGAAGAAGAAGAAGTTATGAAATTTGGGTTAAATCCCGTATGCGTTATGTTTTGAATTAAATGGGCGAAATTTTGTACTATGCGATCGCGACAATGCTTATGCGATCACACAGTTGCCCATTCCCCACCCTACGCGATCGCATACCATGAGACGCGTTCGCATTGTACTGAGCCTACCCAGCCTCCAGACTTCCTATTTCTCTATGCGGTCGCAGCTTATGCTATGCGATCGCATAGTGCTACAGACCCCTCTCCTAAAACTGTGCTATGCGATCGCGAAAGACCCTATGCGATCTCATAGTACATGAAACCAGACACCAGAAAGCTGAGAAAAAACCAATTTTTTGCTAAGTTAAGATACCCCGACGCCTACCCGAAACTCACCCGAGCCCTCGGGGCTCCAAACCAAATATGCACACAACCTCAAAAATATCCTACAGACTTATTCGTGCGATTTAATCACCAAAATAACATCATAAACAACGAATTAAACCCCAAAATCAAAGAAAACTTCCAAAAGTTTCAAAGTATCAAAATTTACGATCGAGAGTCCGAATTACGTCAAACGACGTCCGTTTCTTACCAAACTTTACAGACATGACATATATATTATATCGAACCTGTACCGAGCTCCGGAACCAAAATATGGACCCGATACCACTGGTTTCAAATATAATTAAACTTTCAAAAATCCTTTATAATTTCAGAAAACAATTTCTTTCAAAAATTCATTTCTCGGGCTTGGGACCTCGGAATTCGATTATGATCATACGCCCAAGTCCCATATTTTCCTATGGACCCTCAGGGACCATCAAATCACGGGTTCGAGTCCGTGTACCAAAAATGTTGACCAAATTTAACTTAATTCAAATTTCAAAAATAAAATTATCATTTTCCTCAGTTTTTCACATAAAGGCTTCCCGGCTACACGCCCGGGTTGCGCACGCAAATCGAGTTGAGATAGAAGGAGGTTTTCATGATCTCGGAACACCTAATTAGCTAGAAATACACGGGATGACCTTTTGGGTCATCACAATCTCCACCTCTAAAACAAACGTTCGTCCTCGAACGAACATAGAAAGGTACCTGAATCTGGGAAAAAGATAGGGATATCGGCTCCACAAATCGGACTCGGACTCCCAGGTAGCTGCCTGAATAGGCTGACCTCTCCACTGAACACGAACCGAAGGATAACTCTTCGATCTCAACTGATGAATTTTCCCGTCTAACATGGCTACTGATTCCTCCTCATAAGTCAAATCCTTGTCCAACTGGACACTGCTGAAGTCTAGCACATGAGATGGATCGGCAAGATACTTCTGAAGCATAGATACACGAGGGTGCACGACTGATAAAATCGGTGGCAAAGAAAGTCTATAGGCCACCTATCCCACTTTATCCAGAATCTCAAAGGGACCAATGTACCTAGGGCTCAGCTTGCCTTCTTCCCTAACCTCATCACGCCCTTCATGAGCCACACCCGAAGCAATACCCGGTCTCCAACCATAAATGCCAAATTACGAACTCTACGGTCTGTATAACGCTTCTGCGTGGACTGAGCTGTACGAAGTCTATCCTGAATGATCTTCACCTTATCCAAGGCATCCTGTACTAACTCCGTACCTAACAATCTAGCCTCTCCTGGCTCAAACCACCCAACTGGCGACCGACGCCGCTGACCATACAACACCTCATAAGGAGCCATCTGAATGCTCGACTGATAGCCGTTTTTGAAGGAAAACTCAACTAAAGGAAAGAACTGGTCCCATGAACCTCCAAAGTCAATGACACATGCTCATAGCATATCCTCCAAGATCTGAATAATACGCTCGTACTGTCCATCCGTCTGAGGATGAAACGCTGTGCTCAACTCAACCCATGTGCCCAACTCACGCTGAAATACTCTCCAGAAATAGGAGGTAAACTGAGTACCTCGTCAGAAATAATGGACATGGGCACACCATGCAGGCGAACAATCTCCCAGATATAAATCTCTGCTAACCTCTCTGAAGAATATGAATCTGATATATGGATGAATTGTGCTGACTTGGTTAGCCTATCCAAAATGACCCACACCGCATCGAACTTCCACTAAGTCTGTGTGAGTCCAACTACGAAGTCCATGGTGATACGCTCCCACTTCCACTCGGGAATCTCAATCTGCTGCATCAAACCACCGGGTCTCTGGTGCTCGTACTTAACCTGCTGACAGTTCAAGCACCGATCTACATATGCCACAATATCTTTCTTCATTCTCCACCACCAATAATGCTGTCGCAAATCCTGGTACATCTTGGCGGCGCCCGGATAAATGTAATCCTGGGAACTATGGGCCTCCTACAATATCAACTCACGAAGCCCATCAACATCCGGCACACAAATACGGCCCTGCATCCGCAAGACTCCATTATTACCAACTGAAACCTGCTTGGAACCTCTGTGCCGAACACTATCTCTAAGGACACATAAATGACGATCATCGTTGTTGCACCCCATGTTTTCGTAAGTGAGAGTACATCGTAAGTCAATTGATGTAAGCTCAGAAATATGATTATATTTTGATGGAATATAAAGTAAGTTAATCATGTTACATTGGAGGTTACAAATATTTAAGATCATGAATAACGAGTACCAAGAGGGTTGGAAAGCTTAGAAGCTAAACCAATTGAAGAAAATAAGTTTCGTCGAAAGTCGACGAGTTTGGAATGTTATAACATGTACTTTAGGGTGAGACTATGGATCATTACATGATAAGTAGGTTATGTTATGAGTTAATTTTTATCTTATGATATTTGTGTTCTACATTTTGAAGTCAACCAAGTTGTGGAACAAAAGTCGGGAAAGGTCTTCACAAGTTACACTAATAATGTGCTGAATATTAGGTCAAATGTAACTGAGATTTTCTACCAATATACATGGAATTATTGGATGATATATCGACAAAATTTAATATCTATGAGTCTAGTATGCATTAAACCGTTCATCGATACGACGTAGGAGTAGAGAGATATTTGCAGTTTTGCGAGACTGCGCAGGCATCATAAGTGACAAGTAGGTGGATCACTAGAGCTTTTTGAGAAATACATTTCATGTGTTATATGAGGTCTTATTGTGACATATTATATACAACATTGAAGGTCTTGGAATGTAGTTTTCAACTCTCTTAACCGTTCATTCATACGACATCGGGATAAAAAGATATAAGCGTCGGAAGAAGGACCAATCGTAGGTGCCAAGCTAGCACCTCTTTGACTTTACCAAACCCTATATATATAAACATTGGGTCGGCTTTCTCTTCATTATTCAGTATAGAACGACCATAGAACACCCATAAACATAACCTCAAGCTATCTTCTAGGGTTTCAAAGAAGAATATCATCCCGGGCATGAAATCGAGAAGCAATAACATCAAAACGATCCCTACGGCGTAAGTGTCATTATACCGCCTCTCCATTTTCTTAGTAGTTAGAGTTTTGGAAGTTACTTCTTAGTTAAGAAACGTCTAATATCTGTATTTAAGTGCTTAAATATCAAGTAAGGTTGATAAATGTGTTTCCTAATAGTTAGAACTCACGGGACGGTGATAAAAAATCGTGAGTTCGAATTATTTGACTTGTAGCAGACTGTTTTGTGTTGCTGTTGGGATGCGTGTTTTAATACTATTTTGTGGAGTTTTGTAGGAGTAAGGGTGTGGATAAAAACCATATAGATGTAGGGTTGTGAGCTGGTCATTCCTTGTAATATTTCCGGGTCGTTTGACACGACTACGGTGGTCATCTCATGTATGAAGTGATTAGGTTGTGTGTGGACTCTTTTGGGAGTCTCAATATGATTATTATTGATGTTGTTTGGGATGTTTGGTGATTGTTTTTACTTGTGTGAAGTCATATATATAGGGGAGGTGCTGTCCGTTTCATCGTAAAATAGGTTGTTGTCGATACATAATAGTTATGACGCTTAAACGATAACGATAGTGTCGTTTCTCTTATTATAGATTAAGGAGTTGTGACATTTGCGTAGCTTGAGGTTGGGGAAGTATATACAAGGTATGTGAGGCTATCCCTTTCCTTCTTTTGCATGACTCCGATTGTACATAATGCAANATTATTCTTATGTTATCAACGTTGTTGGTATTTCCTGATTCTTATAAAATTCTCGATGAAGAGTTATCCCTAATGATGTGTACGGAGAATATCGACCTTACGTCACTCCGAAAGGTTCAGAACATGATTCCAATGAGTCCTGCATGCATTATATATATGTATCTATTTTACTATACCGAACCGCGCTATAGTCGGCCGGGTATGACACCTATTGTGCAACCACTTATCAGTTGGGTTTACCGAGTCCTCTTTGAGGCCGGGTATGATATGATGATGCCCACAGAGGCGAATGTTCTATGATGATGATGATGCCCACAGAGGCGGATGTTTTAAAAGGATTATTTGTATATATGAATCATGCATTTCATGTTACTGTCTCTTAGAAGAACTCATATGCTACAGGTTGTATCTCCTACATCTCTCTTTACATTACTGTTCTTATTTATGCTTTCCTGCCTTACATACTCAATACTTTATTCGTACTGACGTCCTTTTTATTTGTGGACGCTGCATGTCGTGCTGCAGGTTCTGATAGACAGGTAGATACAGCTCCCCCACCACAGTAGGCTTTCCTGTTCAGCGGTTATAGGCGAGATCCCTTCTCCGGACTTGCCGTGGTCTTGGTATGCATTTTGTTATAGATGTAATGGGTATGTCGGGGCCCTGTTCCAGCTATGTTGCATTACTTATGTTTCTTAGAGGCTCATAGACAGGTGTAGACTCATGTATAGTTTGGTATGCCTTGTTGGCTAATTTTTGTTGTATAGTCTTTCATGGCTGCGTTGTAGCTTGTACCTTTTATGTAGTTTCTTAACAATCTAGTCATCCCATGTGATGTATCTTCATGATCCATATCTACCATTTTATTGATCTCGTTATCCCTTAAAGATAATAAAGAAGACTAGATAAAATGTACGTTGGTGCTCGGCAAATATGGCCCGGGTGCTAGTCATGATCCTCCAGTTTGGGTAGTGACAAACTTGGTATCAGAGCAAGTCTGTCCTAGAGGTTGTTTATGAGCCGTGTCTCGTAGAGTCTTCTTTATGGATGTGTTGTGCACCACACTTATAAGCAAGAGGCTACAGGGCATTTAGGACTGTTACTCTTTCTTCTTACTCTAGATCGTGTGGTAGAGCTCAATCGTAAGAACTCAATTTCCTCAATTCTATATTATTTATAATACGATGATGCATACGTCTTGAAAGATGTGAGGGATTCAGCAGATCATGTGTATACTAAGATGTGTTAGTTTCTTAATAAGGAGCTCTAAGGAAAGAATATCTATATACCCATGCGGTAAAAAGAAATAAGAGAATCAGAAGGTAGATACGAGTTTTAGCAAGTAAAAGAAGCAAGATAAAGAAGGGTACGAGGTACCTAGTTAATAAAGATTATCAGTATTTATAATTCCGGCAGAGAAATATAAGCTTTTTTATTTACTTTCAACGGTAACAAAGATATCTACAATTGTCCATACCTATCTCATTTATGCCCTATGGAAGCTAATAGAAGTAGTGTAATAGAAGGACGGATATCAGGATCCGGCTGGGGTTAGAGTGACCCAAAATAGTGGATGGACTGTTTGCGTTAGTCAACATTTTTGAAGCATAGTGCAATCGTGGTAATAGATCTCCTTGCGAGACATCCAGATGGTGCACTCTATAATAGAACAGTCAGATATGATTACTAGAATATTCGGAATTTTTAGAAGATAGGCACTAGGATCCTAGAAGGGATAAATATTTGCCTTAGTATGACTCCAGGCCCTAGTAAAAAAAAAGAATGTTAGGCGTCCCGAAGAGCCAGCGAGATGAAGCAGGGGGAGATAAAAGTGAAAGAACGTTTTGTTGAAGTCTTCATAATAAGGTAACAGACAGAAATATTAGCAGGAGAATAATAAAAGAGTAAATGAAACATTATGAGTAAGATGTGACAAATGAGTGATAACAGTAAATAAAAATATGACAGGATTACAGAGTCTACAGTCAAGTGAAGGAAAAGACAAGAGGAGCCATGCCTTGAGACAATACAAAAGTATAAGCCATAAAACCATACCCTCATTTCGAGAAATGAGTTGGTAACTCACACGTGATTACCATAAGGAAAAGTAAGACCCCCCAAGTAATAGAAATTAGTCTGGGATAGTAAACAAGAAAAAAAATCGAACATGAATTAGGGATCAAAGGAATTGGTAATAGTCGACATCGTTTCAAAGATAGCGTTTCGACAATAATATAATGAACAATAGAAGAATAACCTTTAAAGGTCATTCACGAAGACGCTTACCTAAAGCAAGCACTATGAGCAGAGTTAAGCTTAAGGGACTAAATGTGCAAGTTATACCACGTGTCACCCTTGTGTCTACGAAATTCAATTATACCTGGTGTAGAAGGGTTACCGCAAGGCAAGTAATGTTTGTGAAGATGTAGAAACAAAATGCCAAAGATGAAGAGGTAAATATCGAATGGTAAAGGAAGAATGTGGTAAAAAGGCAAAAGGAATGACATTGAATTTATTCATATCCTACGGATATGTTTTAACTCCAGAACATTATGCAAGTATGACGCTGGAGAGAATAAATAAGGGTTTCACACTCGATGATATTGATAAATAAGTAGAAATGAACACTTGATACATAAGAATCACGTAGAAGAGGTAAGTTAAGACAAAGGACATAGCCCAAGGAGTTTACGCATAACTTAAATATGATGATGGACAAACGGGTAGTCTGTAGTTAATTCAGGAAGAGCCTAGTTATAGCTAAACAAGAGGTCATAGATAAATCAACTGATCGTGCAAGATAAACGTAGTGAAACCCATCATAGGGAATCAACTCTCGCAGATTTGATGACATCGTGATCCTTGAGTAATATTAAGATAGGAGTTTGGGTAGTTAAAGGTACCATATAAGTGTTGCAGAAATAGAAGAAAGTGCCACTAGGGAGATAGTCAAATTTCACTTCAGAAGCAACCTTACGAGCACAATGGCGCGGATGTAAGTAACTAAGGATAATAATAGGTGAGTAAGAACATAAAAAATATTCCTTTGGGTATATGATGTAATAAGCTCGCAGCTTTACAAGAGTCAGAGGGTATCCACTATGTAGTACAACGAAGGACTAGCTGAGGAAATAAGGAAGAAGGCTTCAACATAAGCATATTGACCTAAAGAAGAAATGGTCTTATGACAACTTTCTCGCTACAATATTGTATACACTCCATAAGTAAGTGGCACCTATCGTAGCTAATGAACGGAAGAAGAAAAAACAATCAATCAAAAGTTGATAATTGAGATCATATGAGTTACAGGGAACTCCCGTATTCATGGGCACTAAGATAGGCCAAGTATCCATGCAGCAAGTGGCAGAACGACTAGGAAAAGTAATTGTTTTCATTTAAAGACAATTGAGAAGGCGTGAAATGAAATCTATGGTGCTAACATGATGAAAGGAAGGTTACAAGTAGTATAAGTAGATGTGCGTAGGTCGCAAGCTAAAGTATGGAAGAGCAACAAGGTTTTAGCTAGGCAGGAGTAAGGATAAGAAAAGGTGACGAGAATAGGTAAGACTTCGGGATTAAACTCATCACAACAAGAGAGCTGATGGTTTCCATACAGTTATAAAAAGCTTAGTATAGCATGAGTGAACTCAAAGGAGTTTAAAACTAGGAGCATTTAGAAGAGATAGAATGCTACCATAATAGTAAAGTAAGGGTGTAATTGTGATAAATGATAAGAGGATGACGTTTAGACCTTTNATATTGTATTAGAGTATCGTCCCTAAGTGGATTAGGAAAATCACTTCAGATGTTCCCCGATGAGACGTAAGCCCTAGTGACGATATATTACATAAGAGTTTTAAATTATTAGTGGTAGATTATAGATCAATATTAAGGTGAATCAACAATGAATGGATGAAAGTTACAAAGTATGAGATGAGATTATGCTATCATTATTAAGATGGATGGTAATAAGGAAGCATTAAATGGATTAGATTTATACATATAGGATAAGTGGTGAGAGAAAAACCTGGAGTTGGGTGGCAAGTCTCCATAATAATAAACCGAAGTAAGAGTTATGGTATAGTATGACCTACCTAGTAGTGGTAAAGCCATAATCATAGATAACTGAGGCTATAAAACATGATATAGCAATAGTCGTAAGTTGTACAAATAATGCCTCCAAATCTTCAACGCATGAACAATAGCTGCTAACTCCAAATCATGTACTGGATAGTTCTTCTCATGAACCTTCAACTGACGTGAATCATAAGCTATAACCTTGCCATCCTGCATCAATAATGCACCAAGTCCAACTCGAGAAGCATCACAATACACAATATATGGCCCTGAACCCGAGGGCAAAACCAACACCGGTGTCGTGGTCAAGGATGTCTTGAGCTTCTGAAAGCTCGCCTCACACTTATCTGACCACTTGAACTAGGCACCCTTCTGATTCAATCTGGTCATCGGGGATGCAACAGATGAAAATCCCTCAACAAACCGACGATAGTAACCTGCCAAGCCCAAGAAACTCCGAATCTCTGTAGCTGAGGTGGGTCTAGGCCAATCTCTGACTGCTCAAATCTTTTGGGATCCACCTGAATACCCTATGCCGATACCACATGGCCTAGAAATGCAACCGAACTTAACCAAAACTCACACTTTGAAAATTTGGCATACAATTGACTGTCCTTCAGAGTCTAGAGGACGACTCGAAGGTGCTGCTCGTGCTCCTCTCAGCTGCGGGAGTAAATCAAAATATCATCAATGAAAACAATCACGAATGAATCCAAATAGGGCCTGAACACTCGGTTCATCAAATCCATAAAAGCAGCTGGGGCATTTGTCAACCCAAGTGACATCACCAAGAACTCATAATGCCCATACTGAGTGCGAAAGGCTGTCTTAGGGACATCGGACGCCCTAATCCTCAACTGATGGTAACTAGATCTCAAATCAAACTTTGAAAACACTATGGCACCCTGAAGCTGGTCGAATAAATCATCAATCCTCGGTAAATGATACTTATTCTTGATAGTAACCTCGTTCAATTGCCGGTAGTCAATACACATCCTCATCGTCCCGTCCTTCTTCTTAACAAACAACACTGAGGCACCCCAAGGAGAAACACTAGGCCTAATAAATCCTTTATCTAGCAAATCTTGCAACTACTCCTTCAACTCCTTCAGCTCTAGCGGGGCCATACTATATGGCATAATAGAAATGGGCTGGGTGCCCGGAGCCAACTCAATGCAAAAGTCAATATCCCTGTCAGGCGGCATACCCCACAGGTCTGCAGGAAATACCTCTGGGAAGTCACGAACAATGGGCACAGACTCCATGGAAGGAACCTCGACACTAGAATCACGAACATAGGCCAAATAGGCTAAACATCCCTTTTCGATCATGCGCCGTGCCTTCATATACGAGATAACCTTGCTTGAAGAATGACCAGGAGTCCCCCTCCTCTCCAATCGAGGTACTCTCGGTAAGGACAGGGTCACAATCTTGGCATGACAATCTAGAATAGCATGATAGGAAGACAACCAATCCATCCCCAAAATAACATCGAATTCAACCATATCAAGGAGTAAAAGATCTACACGGGTCTCAAGAACACCAATAACCACTATACAAGAACAGTAGACTCGATCTACCATAATAGAATCACCCACCGGTGTAGATACATATACATGAGTACTCAGGGAATCACGAGGCATAATCAGATAAGGAGAAAATTAGGAGGACACGTAGGAAAATGTAGAACCCGAATCAAATAAAATCGAATCATCTCTGCGGCAAACTCAAACCATACCTGTAATGACTGCATCAGAGGCCTCAGCCTCAGGCCTGGCGAGAATAACATAGCATCGGGGTTGAGCCCCACCAATATGAACATCCCTAGGTCGACCTACTGCGGGCTGACCTCTACCTCTCAAAGCCTGTCCTCCACCTCTAACTGTCTGGTCTCCCCCTATGGCACCCCGACCTCCACCCCTAGCTGGCTGAGAGGGTGGGGGTGGACATGGTGCGGGAATCATAGCACGGGAACCCTGATGCTGAGAATCACTAGAAGCTCGGGGGAAAACCTGGAAATGTGCCCCAGACCACTGCAAGTGTAACAAGATCTATGCTGCTGAAACTGCTGGCCCTGAAACTGTCGTAGTCGACCAGAATAACCACTCTGAAATCTCTGAAGCGGCAGTGCACTGATGGGAGCTGGTGGTGCACTGCGGGATACCTGAAGTGCTGACTGGAATGGTGTAGGGGGATGACCTCTACCAAAAGAATCCCTGCCTCCGAATGAGGCACCACTGAATCGACCGAAATGACGAGGCCTCTTGTCAAACCCTTGACCACTGCCCTGTAGTAAGACCATCTCAATCCGCCTGGCCACATTGGCCGCCTCCTGAAATGAAATGTCAGTACCGGTCTCTCTGACCATCTGTAGTCTAATCGACTAAGAGAGCCCCTCAATAAACCTCCTCACCCTCTCTCGATCGGTAAGGAGTATCATGATAGCATGTCGGGCCAAAGTGATGAATCTGGTCTCGTACTGTGTCACTGTCATGGAGCCCTGTTGGAGGCGCTCAGACTGCCTCCGGAGATCCTCTCTCTAGGTGACTGGAAGAACCTTCTCCAAGAACAACTCGGAGAACTGAGCCCAAGACAAATGTGAAGATCTAGCTGGTCTAGTCAAGCAATAATCCCTCCACCAAGTCTTGGCGGGACCAGAAAGGCGGAAAGTAGAAAAATCGACCCCATTGGTCTCTACGATCCCCATGTTCCAAAGAACCTGATAACAACTGTCTAAGTAATCCTGGGGATCCTCTGATGGTGTACCACTGAAAGTAGTAGGAAACAACTTGGTGAACCAGTCCAATCTCCATAAAGCATCAACAGACATAACTGCCCCATCAACGACCTGAGCCACAATACCTGACTGAGCTACCCTGGCTGTCTGAGGTGCCCGAGTCTGGGACTGAGAAGTCAACTGCTCCGGAGTACGGGTAGCAGGAGTTTGGGCTCCTCCCCCAGTCTTAGAGACAGTTCGTGCTGTAGGAAGTAGACCTTACCGAGACACACTCTCCATAAGGCCCACTAAATGGAACAGAGCATCCTGAAGTACCGGGGTGGCAATGAACCCCTCTGGGACTTGAGCTGGTCCAACCGGAACTGCCTGAGCAGGAATCTCCTCGGCAAACTCTACCTGAGGATCCTCCACTGGGGCTGCTGCTCTGGGCTGAGCTTTGCCCCGGCCTCGACCTCTAGCACAGCCTCGGCCTCGTCCTCGGCCCCTCGTAGGAGCTGCAACTGGAGGATCGAGCTGCTAATCAGAACCTGGGGAAGCACGCGTTCTCGCCATCTGCGAGAGAATAGAATAGAAACTCAGTTAGCATTTAGAATGCAAATCGCACGACAGAGAAGGATAGACGTGAAGTTATTCCTAACTTTTCAGCCTCTAGGGGATAAGTACAGACGTCTCTGTACCGATCCCTCAGATTCTACCAAGCTTGTCCATGAATTGTGAGACCTAGGCAACCTAGTGCTCTGATACCAACTTGTCACGACCAGAATTCCCACCGTCGGGACCGTGATGATGTCTAATGTTGAACCCCCTAGACAAGCCAACGTGAACGTTCAAATTTGTTATAAGTCGTTATTATTAAATGAGAACAAGTGAAATACGGCCTTTTCATAAATAAAACATAAAAATGAAAACCAGACTAAAAGTACATAACTCAATCCACTGATTGTACGAATTACCAAAATAACCAAACCAGATCTTTGGAGTCCCAATGTCACGGACTAACTACGAATAATACACGTAAGGTTCTGGAAGAAGAAAATACATCTGTTTCTGAAATACTAAAAATAGATATAAAGAAGTAGAAGGGGACGCCAAGGCCTGCGGATGCCTGCAGGACTACCTCGGTGTCTCCGGGTAGACTGAAGAAAGCCTCCTAGCTCAATGTCCACAGGGTCTTGTACCGGGATCTGCATAACAAAAAGGTGTGCGGGTGTAGTATCAGTACAACCGACCCCATGTACTGAGTAAGTGCCGAGCCTAACCTCGACGAAGTAGTGACGAGGCTAGGACACGACAAATAATACAACCTATGCAATTTAATAACATATGAAAGAAATAACAACAATAGGAAGTAACAACTAAGTACAAGGTAAACGGGGGGGGGGGGGNTAGCAAAGTAACAACAGCAAAATAACAACACAGAGCAAACAAGTGCATGGCATCACCCTTCCTGCTTTTACTCTCATCCTCACCAAAACAAGTGCACGACATCACCCTTCGTGCTTTTACTCTCATCCTCACAATAAATAAATAGAAACGGCACTGCATCACCCTTCGTGCTTTTAATATCATATCATGGCACGATATCACCCTTCGTGCTTTTACACTCTCATCCTCACAATAAATAAATACACGGCATCACCCTTCGTGATTTACGCTCTTCCTCAGCCAAACAATATCAAGAACAACAGTTTGGAAAAGAAAATCAACAATATGAACCATGAATCACAACATCCCGGCAAGGGAACAACAATAAAAATATCACCGTCCCGGCATGTGACACAACTATAACCAATCTCACTCAAGTACATAACTTTACAAAATACTCCTCAACCGAAACAAACATTCAATAGTATTCACAACCAAGAATTTCCATCAATGAACAACCACCAAAGTGAAATTTAATCCGTAACACAGTAAATATCAATGAAAATCACATAATTCATAATATCCGACTCACGGGCATGCTTGACAACAACATATAGGTACTTGTCACCTCACCTATACGTTGAACATGGAATAAACACGTAGCAAATAAGACTCAACGCCTATTCCCTCAAGCTAAGGTTAGGCCAAACACTTACCTCGACTTCCACGACCAAATCACGCCTCAATCACCACGTTTCCTTTCTAACTCGACTCCTAATCAGTTGTATCTAGACATAATTGAATCAATAACATCAATAAATGCTAAATAATTCAATTCCAATGCTTAATTATAAGTTTTCTAACATTCTTCCCAAAAATAAAAAATCGAACCCGGGCCCACTTGGTCAAAACACGAGGTTTGGACCAAAACCCGATCACCCATTCACCCACGAGCCCGAATATGTAATTAGTTTCAAAATCTGACCCCAAAACGAGGTCTAAATTCTAATTAATCAAAAAGTCCTAACTCTACCCAAATCCCCAATTTTCTACCCTTAAAATCATGTTTTAGGTCTAGAAATCTAATGGGTTTTCATATAAATTGAAGAAAAAGAGTCTAATATTACATACCTATGAATTTATGGTGAAGTTGTCTTTCAAAAATCGCCCAAGGTGGAGTGAAGAAGAAGAAGTTATGAAATTTGGGTTAAATCCCGTATGTGTTATGTTTTGAATTAACTGGGCGAAATTGTGTATTATGCGATCGCGACAGTGCTTATGCGATCGCACAGTTGCCCATTCCCCACCCTACGCGATCGCATACCATGAGACGCGTTCGCACTGTACTGAGCCTACCCAGCCCCCAGACTTCCTATTTCTCTATGCGGTCGCAGCTTATGCTATGCGATGGCATAGTGCTACACACCCCTCTCCTAAAACTGTGCTATGCAATTGCGAAAGACCCTATGCGATCGCATAGTACATGACACCAGACACCAGAAAGCTGAGAAAAAACCAGATTTTTGCTAAGTTAAGCTACCCCGACGCCTACCCGAAACTCACCCGAGCCCTCAGGGCTCCAAACCAAATATGTACACAACCTCAAAAATATCCTACAGACTTATTCGTGCGATTAAATCACTAAAATATCATCATAAACAACGAATTAAACCCCAAAATCAAAGAAAACTTCCAAAACTTTCAAAGTATCAAAATTTACGACCATGAGTCCGAATTTCTTACCAAACTTTACAGACATGACGTATATATTATACCGAACATGTACCGGACTCCGGAACCAAAATACGGTCCTGATACCACTGATTTGAAATATAATTAAACTTTCAAAAATCCTTTATAATTTCAGAAAATAATTTCTTTCAAAATTTCATTTCTCGGGCTTGCGACCTCGGAATTCGATTCCGAGCATATGCCCAAGTTCCATATTTTCACGGGTTCGGGTCCGTTTACCAAAAATGTTGACCGAAGTCAACTTAATTCAAATTTCAAAAATAAAATTATCATTTCCTCAGTTTTTCACATAAAGGCTTCCCGGCTACACGCCCGGGCTACACACGCAAATCGATGTGAGATAGAAGGAGGTTTTCATGACCTCGAAACACAGAATTAACTAGAAATACATGGGATGACCTTTTGGGTCATCACATATTTACTAATATTTAAAACCCAAATAGCATTATTTGTGCTAGAAGTCAATATAACTAATAGAACAAAAACATACAATTACCTTAAATTTCTTATAAAGACATTCGAGCTATTTATAATTATTAGTTCTGATATATAAATTTTAGAACCTTATCTTTGTTTCATTTATTTAATTCAGCTTGTGCTTTGACATATATAAGTTCACAGCAAAAACTTAAAGTAAATTATTTTATTGGCTATAATTGTAAATTATAATTCAAAACGTAGCATGTCATTTCTTATCACGACCCAAAATTTATTAAAGGTCGTGATGGCGTCTAACACTACTGCCTGACAAACCAACAATTAAATGACTAACTTCATTACTCATTTTAGTATTTTTGAAATCATAATTTCCTTCAATTAAATAGTAAGAGATAAAATTAACAGAGTAAATAACAATATTTTTACAACTTTAATACTGAACAACCCATAAGCACCCCCAAAACTCGGTGTCACGAGTGCATGAGCATCAACTAGGAAGTAGGAAGTAAAATAAAATACATCATCTGTCTGAAATACAAATTAGGCAGACAAATATAAATAACTCTGAGGGAGACTCTGTTGCCAGCAGATTGTAACATGGGATGCAGCTCACCTAAGTCCCCGCAATAACCGCACCTCTGTGCCCATAAGGCCACTAGACATATATGCACCTGCACAAAAATGTGTAGCAAGTACAGTATGAGTACGTAAATCAATGTGTACCCAGTAAGTATCTAGTCTAACCTCGAAGAAGTAGTGACAAATGGTGAACTCCGACACTTGCTATGGGCAACCATAAAATATCGATATTATAATTAAGCATGGGTTACATAATATAGCTAAAGACTCAGAAACTGAAAATAATAAATAAGTTTTTTTTAGTAGAAATTCCCAAATTTATTTTCATAATTTAACAATTTATATTTCAAGCCAAAGAAGAAATATTAGTTATTATAGTTCCAAAGATTTATCATGCGCAAATCATGTTCATGTCGTACGGCCCGATCCAACATTAAATATTTAAATTGTGCACTGCCGAGGGTCGAATGATACGAACCATAGATGCATCTATCTCCTATCGAGGCGTTCGGCCCGCTCCACAACAGGAGAAAATACATTAACACAACCAATTCAAGATTTATTAAGGGGTAAATATTTAAAGAATTACCAATTCTCATTAACGGTCAAGTAAAGGAAGTTTAACCTGTTACAATTCCTTTTTCATGTTTCAATATGATATAAGCAATTAAATTAACAAGTAGAGTGCAAACATCACATGTATAACATGATTTGGGTGCTAGACTACCCGGACATAAGCACAATTAGTAGCTACATATGGAATCTCGTCACCTCGTGTGTACGTAGCTCCCACAAATAAAATCACATATTAAATAAATTCACCTATGAGTTTAATTGCTTCTTACAAGGTTAGGAAAGAGACTAACCTCGCTCTGAAATTCCATAACCGGCTCAAAAGCCTTTCCAACAACTCCATCCGATGCCCAACGCTCCAAAACCAGTCAATAAATGTAAAAATCAATGAATATATACTCTAATACGCATTATAATCCAATTTACAATAATTTCCAACTCCGCTCAAAAAGTCGATAAAAATCATCCTCGGGCTCACGTGCCTGAATTCCGATTTTTTTTGAAGATAAACATTAACCATATCATCACGAACTCAAAT
Organism: Nicotiana undulata; assembly: GCA_005239495.1. NCBI lineage: Eukaryota > Viridiplantae > Streptophyta > Magnoliopsida > Solanales > Solanaceae > Nicotiana > Nicotiana undulata. Next base: position 51,615 of record ML276135.1, read on the forward strand.
ATATATGTAACAACCCGACTGGTCATTTTGAGCATTGCATTTCGCTCGGTTGTTTGAGTTCATGAGTAGCTCCGTACGAAGTATTATGACTTTTGTGAATCGTCGGTTTTGGTTTTCAGGATTTATTCGGAATTGATTTGGAAGAATGATCCTCAACTAGAAGTTCTAAATTGGAAAGGTTTGACCAAGTTTGACTTTTTGTATTTGACCTCAGATTGGTTTTTTGATTGTTCGGTTAGCTCCGTTGGGTGATTTTGGACTTAGGAGTGCGTCCAGATTGCGATTTGGAGGTCCGTAGTAGAATTTGACTTGAAATGGAGAAAGTTGAAATTTTGGAAAGTTTTACCGGGAGAGGACTTTTTGATATTGGGTTCGGATTCCGATTTCGGAAGTTGGAGCAAGCACGTAAATTCAAATGTGACTTGTGTGCAATATTTGAGGTCAATCAGACGTGATTTGATGGGTTTCGACATCTGTTGTAGAAGTTTTAGGTTTCAAGTTCATTAAGCTTGAATTGGTATGTGATTCATATTTTTGTTGTTGTTGTTTGATGTGATTTGAGGGCTCGACTAAGTTTATATAGTGTTGTAGGACTTGATAGAACGTTTGGTTGAGGTCCCGGGGCCCTCGGGTGTGTTCCGAGGTGAGGTTTGAGCGAGTCCGGACATTTCAGCACTCTAATATTGTTCTGCCACTATAAGAAGTGCCTACCACACGTTTTGGAGTGCTGAGGCAAAGGATAGGTGCGGACCGCACATAAGAGTGTGGACCACAACAGAAAAATGCGGTCCTCAGAGGAGGAGTGTACATAAGTCATTATTTGGACATCTATAGAGAAAGGTATGACCAAAATACTAAGTCATGGCAGTGTAGTCACCACAAGGATGCGACCGCACCATTTTTGTGCGACCGTAGGAGCTGGGATATGCGGCCGCACATGGAATTGTGCGGACTGCACATTGGAACTTCAGAGGGTGTACAATATAAACGAGATTTAGGCTATTATTTCACATTTTGGACTTTGGGAGCTTGGTTTGTGACGAGTTTTCGTGGATTGTTCAAGAAATTCATCGGGGTAAGTGATTCTAATTCAGATTTGGTTAATATACATGAATATATCATTGTTTTCATCATTTAATTATTTTGAGATGAAAATTGCGGGTAATGGCCTAAAGTTTCATAATATGAATTTTTGAATTTTGAACACCGATTTGGAGTCGGATTTAAGTGAAACTAGTATGGTTGGACTCGTAATTGAATGGGTTGCCGGATTTTTCGAGTTCTGTCAGGTGCGGGCCCGAGTGTAATTTTTTGCCGGAATTGAGATTTGAGTTAGGATTTGATCGTTATCATTTGGAATTGTTTTCTTGGACTTTATTTGATGTATTTGAGTTTCTTTTGGCTAGTTTTGAGCTGTTCGAAGTCGCTACGCACGTGATAGAATTCTTGGAGCATCACTTGGCTTGCTTGGTATTGGAGTTTAGCTTGTTCGAGGTAAGTAACTCTTCTAAACTTAGTGTTGAGGGTATGAAACCCTGTAACACGTATTATGTGATTAGAATTGACGTGATGCACATTCTAGGTGACTGGCATGTGGGTGTGCGCGTTGTGAAGTGAGACTCTTTTGTTTTCATGACACTGTATAGTAGTCTTATGTATAGTAGTCATATTTTGTTAATATCCGTGTTTTCACCATGCGATAATGTAAATGAGTTTTCAATCATGCTAAATATCATATTTAGGCTTCATGCTAATGTTGTTAGAACCCACAATGCCCGTTTCTTGCTGTCATCTCACTGATTTCATTGATATTTCGTACTCAGTCATATTCATGCATTCATATCATATCTCAGTCTCAGTTGTTGTTACTGATACATCATATCATTGTTGTCGAGCTAGTTTTCATGACATTGTGAGCCCGTGAGCGAGACTGGAGAGAGTGATGACTGAGTGAGGTCGAGGGCCTAAGTGAGAGTGACATTTTGGGATCAGGATATATGTCGCAGCATATTATATATTTACCTTATGGGTCGGGCTGCACACCGCATCAATATATAGATTATAGTTTATTGGATCGGGCTGCACACCGCAATAATATTGCGCTTGGGCTGGAGGAGCCCTACCAGAGTCTGTACACCTCCAGTGAGCGCAGTCGACTATATATATGTGAGTCGGAAAGCACGCCGCAACAGTTATTGTATAATGCTGTGTGTTTTGAGTGTGCTAGGTATTGAGCATAGTGAGAGAGGATGCGAGACAGTGAGATTGTATACTCTGAGAGTGTGAGTACATGATTCATCTCTGAGATACATGGCATTTGCATGTACACATGACATACGGGCATAGAGATGGATTTTTCCCTCATGCTATATAGTATCACGTCATTCATGACGTTTACACATATTGATATGTGGGTATAGAGATGTTCTTTGAACTTGTTATTTAGAAAGGAAATGAAACTTTTTACTTATTGTTGAAAGGATTTTGGAAAAAACCACAGTTTTCGAACTTATCTGTATTTTGGCATTTTGGGCAAAACATTGAAGTTTTCACTAAGATATTTGAAAAACATGCCTATTTTCTAGGACTGTGAACAAGCTGAGCATCTTACCTTTGAGATACCTCTATTATTTCTTGTATTATACTGTTATGAATTGTTTTTAGAATATTGGTATTGGACACGACCTTGTATTAGCTTGTCACTGCTTTCAACATAAGGTTAGGTTTGTTACTTACTCAGTACATGAGATCGGTTGTACTGATACTACAATGCTGCACATTGCGTGCAGATATTGGCTGCTGTTTTTGATGCGTTCGATGGTTGCTGGATTTGAAGATATACCTGCGTCCCTAATAAAGCTGCCTCATTTGTTCGGGGTAGCCTTAGATTATGAAACTCTTTTTATGTACTTTTCAAACAGACCATGTATTCATTTCATTTCAGTTTCTGTAAACTCTATTATTAGAAGCTCATGATTTGTATTACCAGTCCTTGGAAAATGTATAAATTCAGTAAATTACTTTCATTTAATTCCCTTGTTAATATAATTGAACTTGGATAATTATTAGTTGTCTTACCTAGCGGGTTGGGTTAGGTGCCGTCACGACTAGTGGATTTGGGGTCGTGACAAGTTGGTATCAGACCTCTAGGTTCATAGGTTCTACAAGTCATGAGCAATTGTCTAGTAGATTCTTGCGGATCAGTATGATGACGTCCATACCTATCTTCGAGAGGATACTGGACAATTAGGATATACTTACCATCTTTTTTTCCTTATCGTGCAACATGGATTCATCTTGAAGCGTAACTCTTTGAATTCCTTCCACGCATTCGTGTGCGCACATGAGCGCTCAGTATCAGTTGTGTATCAACGACTTGTGATTTCATGGTTGAGGTGCGAGATGTGATCGCGACATGCTGATGACGGGCCAGTCTAGAGGACTTGAGGTCGGGTTTTGTCTATAGCTTGAGTACGAAAATTTTGATTGTGTGAGAATGTGCTTTTGGGACTTATATGTCCGTTGGTGTCCCTACTAGTGGGATTTGTGATTTGATGACTATGTGGTGAGTATGATTTGACTGTGAGATTGTGTTCGGATTGATGTAATGTGACGAGCAGGGTTTACTTGAGACGTAGCAAGGGCTAAAAAATGTTTGATTTCTATCTTGATCCGGCGCATGGCCTCAAGTTATGGGCGTGTTGAAAGATTTTTCATGTTGTTTAGTTGTGTAGTGAAGCAGATCTTCATATCGTGTTATGAGTTCAGACTAAGGAAGATTAAGTGATTGCGTAATAGTTATGACTGTGGAAAGACATAGAAAGCTGTCAGTTGGAGGCTAAGCAGGTGGGTTATCTCCTGCGGGGTGTCCTGAGGTTGTGTGATCCCTATGTTGTTTGGTAGCGAGTTCTCTTTTACCAGTGGATTATATGTGGTGCAATTTGAGTTTGGGTTGCTTATGAGAGTTAGCTTGACTGCTACAAGGATGAATGCGAGATTTGCAGATGATTTGAGGTATTAGATGGGGGGTGTTATCTGAGCTTATGAAGGATTTAGTTGAATCTCACTGTGGTATGATGGATGTAATAGAGTATGTTCATTGTGAGTTATTGTGTGTTTTGATATATGGCTTTGAGCCAAGTGGGGAAGTCTGCTATTGATAAGTTGATTGCACGATTATGTGTTGTATTGATTTTAGTTTGAGGTATACTGGTGAACCATTTATGACTTGCCGCGGTGGAATTTGAGAATGAATCGAGTAAGGGAATTTATGGGTATCAGTTGTATTACACTCTATGGGTATATGGGAATCATGGAATAATTGAGTGGTTAGTTGTGAAGGATGTAGTGTGCATGGAGTAGGAAATTGCTCGGTTGCTTAAAGGTGTGGGTTGTTCCCTTAGGTGTTAGTGTTCTAATGGGGCATAGGTCGTTCAGTCCGTTTGGTCGATTTAATCGAGATTTGAGAAGAGTGGATGACTCTTGAGAATGGTTCCAATTGATTCGAGATTTAATAGCGATTTGGAATTTTCAAGATTGGTATATGGCTAGAAACTGAGAGTTACATTGGACGATGTCGAGACTTGTGGCACTTTTACACCATTTGTGGATTATGTATTTCAGTATCAAGAGGGTGAAGGAAACAATTTTAGGTTCACTTTAGGTCTCTTTAGAGTGGGTGTCTCGGTTGTGGTGCTTTGGGGTACTTAAGAGGGAAGTCAGCGGCTTATGGGCCTTAGAGCGTTATGGTTTTATTCTAGGGTTTCTAGTGTGGTAAAAGTTTTGGTTAAGGATCGTGGAGTTCTAATAAGGAGAAGTATCAATTGAAAGGCAATTTGGAAAGGACTTGGAGAACTAGGACAACTTGGTAGTAGGGTGGATCAACACAATACTGGATAATCGGTTCCTTGGGTACTTATAATGTGGCTAGTCTCTACTGGTGTTTCGTGGCAATGCTCTTGGGTTATGGAGGCCTGCGTGGCTGGGTGGAGTTAGAAGGGTTCGGTTCTGATAGCTTGGTTATGTGCGAATAAGTCTTGAAGGGTTCAAGATGTCCTCTACCACGATTCATGATGTATATTTCCTGCCGGAGTATGGAACATGTTGTTTATTGTGAAAATCTCCAAGAAGAAATCAAATGGAAGGTCTTTGGATAAGTGAGTATGTAGTTTCTAGTGACCCAAAATGGACTATGAAGTTCTCCTCTTTTTCATATGATAGCATGGTAGATGCGGTGTGTTGTGTTGTGTGGGATTGAGATTTTTATGTGCTAGGTCACAGTTTAGTTTTGAAGGGAAGGTCACAAATTTGTAGGAAACATGGACGGTCTCATATGACTAAGTAAGTGATGGTACTATTTGGGTGTCTTAAAGAGGGTAATATTTCATAAGGGGCAATGTGTTTGATTTATGGATACTTCACTCGTACTACGACACTCTCCTGGTTGACCGACTGCTGATATTCGTATTTTGCTATGTGAAAAGGAATAATTTTAGAAGTATTCCTCACGGGATGATTGTGTGTGAGAGATTTGTTAGACATTCTGGCGGTGGAGTTGGGATCAGCTATGGAAATTCGTGTGTTCTATGGAATCGGAAACTAAGAGTCCTTAGGAGTAGATTGTTTCGTGATTGTAGACTGTGAAAATGTGGCCAAGGTTAGTCAGGGGATGGTATGTGTTATGGTTAGGTAATTGTGGACTTTCATAGGGTTATTTATATATTGTGGGTGACCATAGTTGATTCGGGGGTCCATTGGTAGGCCCAATTAGGATGTGTATTCTACACCGAGCCGGATTGGTTGGCTCCATACTACTATTGTTGAGATGTGCCATTCAATTGTCGTTGAGCTTATTCCTGTTCTGAAATGATCTGTGAGTTACTCCTCTATACTATGAGGATTTGTGATTGGTTGATTATATGCACATATAGTGCGGTTCTATTGAGGCCTTATAACGAAATTTGAGCCAAAAGGGTATTTGGGTGCTGCATGATTGATTGCGCATTGGTTATGTTCTTTCGGGATTATGTGGCATTGCGTCATTTGATTCTCCGTAGTTATGGTAATGCACTTTGGGGATTTGATGTCGAATCACGCGTGGTTGTTGATTTTGAGCAAGGTGACTTGAGACATATGCCATGGACCATTGTTTGGATGGGTCACGCATTGTAGCAGAGTTATATTGGGGTATAATCCTTTGTGATAGATTCGTGTGTTTTGGTTCTGTGGTGTGTGATGGGTTCTTAGCAATGCGTTGTGGTGGTAACTATTGAGCTTGCGGGGCAGTTCTCTTGTTTGAGTCATTTTTATGATTGAGTACATTTGGAATGTTGCTATTTGGTGCACGGATTGCACGAGTTATGGCTTTAGATTGTATTGATGTGCCATGTCACTAGAGTGGTCGTGTTGGATGAGATGATGACATTGGACCTAGAATGGATACTATCGGAATTGAGTACATCATGGTTGGAAGGATAATATCGAGAGTTAGCTTAAAAATATGCTATAGTTCTTGTCGGAAGAAAGGGAGCTCCACGACCTGCTGATCTGGTGAATGGTTATGAGTTTCTGGTGTTTCTTTCATCATTGATAGTGTATGAAGGTATTAGAACGAGGCCTGTTTTGATATGTACCGGTATTGGGTTGATTTGAGCAGCTATTGTGATTAGATATCATTTTTGCGAGCATTTGAGTTATGTGGTATTTGAGTTATGGTTACGGCTTGGTACAACTTGTTCAGACTTATTACAGAGTGTTGATGCGGGACTTTGATCTTATAGAAAATGCGGGAATTGAATTAAGAAATTTCAGATATGCCGTATTATCAGACCTATATGGGATAGGGTGGCATGGGATAACCCCCGGATGTGTGCATGATAAAGCTACACTGAGTTTGAGGGCTTTGAGAACAACTCTGGGCACGCTCGAGGATGAACGTATGTTTAAGTGGGGGAGGATGTAACGACCCGACCGGTCGTTTTGAGCATTTGCACTTCGCTCAGTTGTTTGAGGGCATGACTAGCTCCGTACGAAGTATTACCACTTATGTGAATCGTCGGTTTTGGTTTTCAGGATTTATTCGAAATTGATTTGGAAAAATGATCCTCAGTTAGAAGCTCTAAATTGGAAAGGTTTGACCAAGTTTGACTTTTAATATTTGACCTCGGATTGGATTCTAATTGTCCCGCTAGCTCCGTTGGGTGATTTTGGACTAAGAAGCGCGTCTAGATTGCGATTTGGAGGTCCGTAGTAGAATTTGGCTTGAAATGACAAAAGTTGAAATTTTGGAAAGTTTTACCGGGAGTGGACTTTTTGATATTGGGGTCGGATTCCGATTTCGGAAGTTGGAGCAAGCACGTAAATTCAAATGTGACTTGTGTGCAAAATTTGAGGTCAATCGGACGTGATTTGATGGGGTTCGACATCTGTTGTAGAAGTTTGAGGTTTCAAGTTCATTAAGCTTGAATTGGTATGTGATTCATATTTTTGTTGTTGTTGTTTGATGTGATTTGAGGGCTCGACTAAGTTTATATAGTGTTGTAGGACTTGATAGAACGTTTGGTTGAGGTCCCAGGGCCCTCAGGTGTGTTCCGAGGTGAGTTTTGAGCGAGTCCGGACATTTCAGCACTCTAATATTTTTCTGCCACTATAAGAAGTGCCTACCGCACGTTTTGGAGTGCTGAGGCAAAGGATAGGTGCGGACCGCACATAAGAGTGTGGACCACAACAAAAAAATGCGGTCCTCAGAGGAGGAGTGCGGACTGCACAATTTTATGTGCGGCCGCACATTAGGGAGTTCTGCAGATTCGCTGGTCCGTCTTCGGAAGCTTATATCTTTTGACCCACAAGGAATTTTGAGATGATTCAAAAACGAAAGTTGTAGCCCTTCGTGTCTAGGTTCCAGAAATTACAGAAGTCATCATTTGGACATCTGTAGAAAAAGTTATGGAGAAAATACTAAGGTCTGGCAGTGCAATTACCACAAGGATGCGGCCGCCCTATTTTTGTGCAACCGCAGGAGCTGGTATTTGCGGCCGCACTTGGAATTGTGAGGACCGCACATTGGGAGTTTAGAGGGTGTACTATATAAACGTTTTTTAGGGTATTGTTTTACATTTTGGACTTTGGGAGCTCGGTTTGTGACGATGTTTTGTGGGGTTTTCAAGAAATTCATCGGGGTAAGTTATTCAAACTCAGATTTGGCTAATATACATGAATATATGATTGTTTTCATCATTTAATTAGTATTTTGAGATGAAAATTGGGGGTTTTGGCTTAAAGTTTCATAAAATATTTTTTTGAGTTTTGAACACCGATTTGGAGTCAAATTTAAGTGAAACTAGTATGGTTGGACTCCTAATTGAATGGGTTGTCGGAATTTTTGAGGTTGTCAGGTTCCGAGGTGCGGGCCCGGGTGTGATTTTTTGCTGGATTTGGGAATTGAGTAAGGATTCGTTCGTTATCATTTGGAATTGTTTCCTTGGGGTTTATTTGATGTATTTGAGTTGCTTTTGACTAGTATTGAGCCGTTCGGAGGTCGCTACGCGCGTGATGAGAATCTTGGAGCATCGCTTGGCTTGCTCGATATTGGAATTTAGCTTGTTCGATGTAAGTAACTCTTCTAAACTTAGTGCTGAGGGTATGAAACCCCGCAACACATATTATGTGATTGGTATTGAGGTGACACACATGATAGGTGATGGGAGTGTGGGTGTGCACCATGTGAATTGGGACTCTATTGTTTCCATGGCACTGTATAGTAGTCCTATTTTGTTAATATTCGTGTTTTCACCATGCGATAAGGTAAATGAGGTGTCAATCATGCTAAATATCATATTTAGGCTTCAAAATGATGTTGTTAAGACCCACAATGGTCGTTTCTTGCTGTCATCTCACTGATTTCATTGACATTTCATACTTAGTCATATTCATGCATTCATATCATATCTCAGTCTCAGTTGTTGTTATTGATACATCATATCATTGTTGTTGGGCTAGTTTTCATGACATTGTGAGCCCGTGAGCGAGACTGGAGAGAGTGATGACTAAGTGAGGCCGAGGGCCTGAGTGAGAGTGATATTTTGGGATCGGGATGCACGCCGCAACATATTATATATTTACCTTATGGGTCGGGCTACACACCACAATAATATATATATATATATATATATATATATATATATATATATTTTTATTGGATCGGGATGCACGACGCAACAATATAATGCTTGGGCTGAAGGAGCCCCTCCAGAGTCCGTACACCCCCAGTGAGCGCAGTCGACTATATATATGTGGGTCGGGCTGCACGCCGTAGCAATTATTATACATCACTGAGTGTTGAGTGTGCTAGGCATTGAACATAGAGAGAGAGAGAGAGAGGATGCGAGACAGTGAGATTGAGTACTCTAAGAGTGTGAGTACATGATTCATCTCTGAGATACATGGCATTCGCCTGTACACATGACATACAGGCATAGAGATCCATTTTCCCCTCATGTTATATAGTATCACGTCATTCATGACTTTTACACATATTGATATGTGGGTATAGAGAGGTGTTTTGCAATTGTTATTTGGAAAGGAAATGAAACTTTTTACTTATTGTTGAAAAGATTTTGGGAAAAACCACAGTTTTCGAACTTATCTGTATTTTGGCATTTTGGGAAAAAGATTCAAGTTTTCACTAAGATATTTGAAAAGCATGCCTATTTACTGTGAACGAGCTGAGCATCTTACCTCTGAGATCCCTCTCTTATTTCTTATATTATTCTGTTATGAACTATTTTTAGAATATTGGTATTGGACGCGACCTTGAATTAGCTCGTCATGATTTCAACCTAAGGTTACGTTTGTTACTTAGTCAGTACATGGGGTCGGTTGTACTAATACTACACTTATGCACATTACGTGCAGATGTTGGTTGTTGTTGTTGCTGCATTCGATGGTTGCTGGATTTGAAGATGTACCTGCGTCCTTGATAAAGCTGCCTCTTTTGTTCGAGGTAGCCATAGATTATATAACTCTGTTTATGTACTTTTCAAACTGACCATGTATTTATTTCATTTCGGTTTCTGTAAACTCTATTCTTAGAAGCTCATGATTTGTACCACCAGTCTTTGGGTGTAACGACCCCACCGGCCGTTTTGAGAATTTAAGTTCTGTTCAGCGGTGTAAGGTCTTGAACAACTTCATATTATGTATATCGACTTGCATGCATGGTTGAATTCAGCTACCGGATGATTCAGAGTCGAATTTGAAGGAAGATTTTATATTTGGAAGCTTATGCGGTGAGAATTTGGCCAAAATTTGACTTTGGTGTAAACGGCTCCAGAATAAGTTTTGGATGATGTCAGCAGCTTCGTATGGTGATTTTGGACTTAGGCGTGCGGCCGAATTAGGATTTGAAGGACCGTAGAGTAATTTGAGGCAATTTGGCGAAAGTTAGAAATTTGAAGGTTTTTGAGAAGTTTGACCGGAAGTGGACTTTTTATATCGGGGTCGAATTCCGATTCCGAAGTTGGAGTAGGTCCATAATGTCGAATGCGACTTGTGTGCAAAATTTGAGGTCAATCAGACATGATTTGATAGGTTTCGACATCGAATGTAGAAGTTTGAAGTTCTAAAGTTCATTAAACTTGAATTGGGGTGTGATTCATGATTTCGATGTGGTTTGAGGTGATTTGAGGCCTCAAGCAGGTTCGTGTGATGTTATGGGACTGGTTTGTGAGATTGGACGGGTCCCCGGGGTCCTCGAGTGTGTTTCGGGGTGGTTTCAGATCATTTTGGGTTGTTTTGCAATAGCTGATGCTGGTGTCTGGTGTTGTTCTTCGCGTTCGTGAGGATCCTCTCATGTTCGCGAAGAAGGATTTGGCTTCAGGGACTTTGTTCTTCGCGTTCGCGAAGAAGAAAATATCTGTTACGCAGGTCCGACTTTGGAGGCTCATATCTCACAATCTATAAGGAATTTGAAGATGATCCAAAAACATAAGTTGTATCCCTTTGAGGCTACGTTCCAGAAAAGTAAACCATTTAGCATTTGGATTAGTGTACAAAATGTTATGGCTGGTACACTACAGACTGTCCGGGAAGATGAGGAAGAAATTTGTGTTGCACAGGGCTGACTTTGGAAGCTTATATCTCAAAATATATAAGGAATTGGAAGATGAACAAAAACTGCAGTTGTAGATCTTGGTGTCTAGTCTTCAAAACATTAAACCATTTGTCATTTGGAGTTTTGTACAAAACGTTATGGCTATTATACTAGAGGCTGTCTGAGAAGAGTTTGGAAATCGCTTTTGATATTTTTTGTTCATCGCGAACGCGAAGAAGGAACACCTTGGCAGAATTTAAAGTTCAAAAATGAGGGTTTTGAGTTCATATCACAAAATTTAATTGGGAGCTCGGTAGAAGGCGATTTTCGGGGAGATTCTTGCGTGGGTGTTTGGGGTAAGTGATTCTTACCTAGTTTTGGTTAATTCTCATGATTATGTCTTTAATTTCAACATTAAATTAGTGATTTAGAGTGGAAAATTTGGGAAGATTTGAGAAAAAATTCTTAGGCCGGATTTTGGGGTTTTGGTCGAGATTTTGGTATCAGATTTGAGTAAATTTGGTATGGTTAGACTTGTGAGTGAAGCTGACATCAGTATATTGGCCTTTTATCTGCATCTTCCCTCGTAGAGTGGCGTCTTTTATAAGAAAAGACCTTTTCTTATTCACTTGTGCTGGTGGCGGAGAGGTCGGCGCCTCTTCCTTACGCCTTCAAGGAGGAAGCGGCTTTTTTCCAAAATTCCCGGGAAAATGAAATGAACTTCTTTTCGTAAGGCAGATTCAGATATATAGATACTTATATCTATACTAAGAATTTCAAATTCTATTAATAATAATCTCACTAAAGAGGGGGCCATTTTCATTGTTATTGTTCCGGCTGTTAAAATTAGATCCACTTGTCTAGGAAAACTACGAGAACCAGTCGTCCTAACGCTACTGACTAGCCGACGCTTCTGCCTTTCCACTTTCCACGAGTCAAAAAATGTAACGCTCCCTCTCGCCCAAATAAATGAAATGGGATGAATCAAATCAATAAGCTTTTTGATTGATTCAGGGCGCAGCGAAGCCAAATTAAATCAAGGCCAAGCAAGCAACTATTGGAAAGAAGCTGAAGCTATAACAACAGAAGGGGAGAAAAGAAAGAACTACCCATAGTCGTCTATTTACGGGCTTGCACTCAATAGTCAATCAATTTGTTTTTCCTCTTTCTATCGTACGCTTCAACTATTTGTTTATATAGTGTGTGAAGTCTAACAACTGGCGTTTTCATGATAGCAAGGTGCTCCCCTTTATTTGAATACCCACCTACGGCTTTGATTGTTATTACTTTTGCAGGAGCTATGACGTCATTCCTTGCGGCAACCCCTGGAATATTACAGAATGATCTAAAGAGGGTCATAGCTTATTCAAATTGCAGTCAATGAGGCTATATGATCTTTGCTTGCGGCATCTCTAACTATTTGGTTAGCGTCTTTCACTTAATGAATCACGCATTTTTCAAAGCATTACTATTCCTGAGTGCAGGTTCGGTGATTCATGCCATGTCGGATGAGCAAGATATGCGGAAGATGGGGGGGCTTGCCTCCTCGTTCCCTTTTACCTATGCCATGATGCTCATGGGCAGCTTATCTCTAATTGGATTTCCTTTTCTAACTGGATTTTATTCCAAAGATGTGATCTTAGAGCTCGCTTACACTAAGTATACCATCAGTGGGAACTTTGCTTTCTGGTTGGGAAGTGTCTTTGTCCTTTTCACTTCTTATTACTCCTTTCGTTCACTTTTTCTAACATTTCTAGTACCAACTAATTCATTCGGGCGAGACATCTTACGATGTCATGATGCGCCCATTCCTATGGCCATTCCTTTAATACTTCTGGCTCTCGGGAGTCTCTTTGTAGGATACTTGTCCAAAGTGTGACCTGTTAGCCCATAAGTAAGTACTGTGATGAAGCGGTTGTTGCTCACCCGACACGATCGTACGAGGTCACAATTCACCCAACACGATCATCCGGGGTGAACAAGAATTGGGGATCGGATGCGGGCGAAATTCCCGCCAATGGCTGAGATGTTCAGTCGACTCCCTCCCCCTTTGTGGGGGTCCCGACCCCTACGAGTGAGCAGAAAAGGGAGGAGGAAAGAGGCCCTGGTGAACCGTCATAATTAGTGAACAAGTGTAAGCTTCGCTGCCCGACAGTATGGAGTACTGACCACACCGAGGGACAGGCCCTGAAGCGAAGGACGGGAACGAGCGAAATCAATGTGTTCCAATCTGACTAATCAAACAAAGGGGGTAACTTTTTTTTATGAGGGTAGGGAGTTTGGGTTGGTGTGAAGTGTACCGCACTTTGGGTACAAGATCGGAAATAATTCTTTAGTGGTCGCACCGAAAGTACGGTGGAGGTTGGTTGAAGATGATGTGACGTCCTCCCATAGAACCTATTGCTCAGCATATCCTTTTTACAGAGGAAAGTCTTCCCTATCTTAATTCCCTATATACGAGTCTCATTGAGAACGGGACCCAAGGGGAATACACCTTTGGGCAACATCAACTATTGGGATCCAATTTTGAGATTCTTTTTCTTTTATATAGGTAGGGTTGGGAAGCGACTCTACTCCTTGAAGTGAATAATCGAAAGTCGTCGTTCGTTAGACAAGGCCCACGTGCTGTGCATCTCTGGTGTTCTGCTCATGTTAGGAGTGCTCCGCCGTGGGCTTGGCTTGTAGCGACTGAATCTTGTTTCCGATAGAGCACCATTTATTGGTCTATTGGCAAAGGAAACCCGGGAATTCAAGATTTTGTTCTGTCCTCCGGAATATTTCTGACGAGGCACCAACTTTCTTTTTTGATCCCTGAGTAGCATTTCCTTTCACTGAGGAATGGGCGGAGGCCAAAATACCAAATGAAAGTAGATCGATTTTTCTCATTCCTGAAGAGACTCTGCGTAGATTGACTGAACGCAGAAAACCTTCCACTGGCAGGCGATCGTGTTTTTCACAGGATTTTTCATTACTCATGTCAGCATTCTCACTTCTGATATCAATTCACGAGGTTTTTTAAATCCGCCGGTGAGATACACACGAAATACATGCAGGATCATCATTAGGACCATCATACTTGCCGACCATCGATGAACTGATCGGATTAACCAACCAAAGTTGGCTTCAGTCATTATGTATTGAACAGAAGCTGGGCGACACACGTGCTACAATGGCCGGGACAAAGGGTCGCGATCCTAGCAAAAGGAAGGAAATGATGCTTTTCTTAAGGCAATCCATAAGTAAGAAATAGAATGCGGAATAACAAGAGGGCGCTTATGCTCAGACGGTGATTGTTTTTCCAATGATGGATTTCGCACCACGGGCTTAGAGCTATGAGCTATGGAGTTCTTGACCAGTTGGAAAAAATGTTAGCTAACTTTTGGTGAGGCAGTGATGAAGACAAAAGAAAGCTTCACTGGATATTTTTTGATACTATGTGCCTACCTATTCAGGAAGGGGCTTTGGGTCCTCCTACTACAAGACATTTTCAAGAGCTTTCAAAAGCTTTTCGTATGAAGTTTACCTGGTCAATAAGAGGGGGGGGGGGGGTACTTTCAATGAGAAGAATATCAGAGAGCCAGGGGTGGAACCAGAAATCAGTGCTAGCTCCATTTCCAATCCACCATTTTGAGCCCAAGTATTGGTGGGGTTGCCTGAAAATAGATTAGTAATTTGTGATTTTTACCCGATTCCAAGTCGTGGTCCCGAGGAGGCATTTTGGGCGTTTTTCCTATTTTCTTGCCTTAGCTTCAAATTCATTAGCTAAAGTAGTTACTTGTAGTAATATTTATGTTATGTAATTGATTTGATTAGATTTGGGCCATTCGGATTTGGATGATCATGGCAAAAGCGTGGTTTCAGATTGATTTGAACTTGGTTCGACGTAAGTATCTTTCCTAACTTTGTGTGGGAGAACAACCCCTTAGGATTGAGTCTTCTATGTTGATTGTAGTCCGTGTACGTGAGGTGATGAGTGCGTGCTAAGACTTATTTGTGGAAGGTAACCTTTTAGGATTAGTAGGTCCTTATATTCACTATGTATGAAGTTGTTCTTGTTATGACTTAGTTTCTAATTACTAGTTTCATCTCTACCTGCTCAAATTAGAAGTTACTTATTTTTGGATTCACTCTATTGCCTGTTTGACTCCTAAATTGACTTAACTGAAGATTTTATCCCTTTTAGTGTCATGCTATGTCTTCATAACTGCTTATCTCTATTTGCAATTATCATCATCTCATCCTATAATTGTTTGGTCCTACTGGAGGTTATGGTTATTTTCCCACTGCTTATCCTTAAGTGAAATTGTTGAATATCCTCGTAACTGCCCAACTTTAAAAGAAGTTTAGATATCCTACACCTTAGTTGACTTGCCCTTACATAGAGTTATCGGATTTGTGTTAGTCTCTGATTGTTGAACCGTGCAATTGGGTACGATTGTTACATGCTATTTTCCTCCTTGTTGAGTTGTTCTTACTATGCCTAGTTTTTCTTTACTGTGCTTATTTCTTGTGAACTAGCCTCGCCTTTTCTTGTGATTGAAGGTTCTTGAGTTTATGTATTTATCATACCTGGAATTATTGTTTTTGTTGTTATTGTACTTGTTATGGTGATGCACGAGGTTTCTGTCATGCGATTGTTGATATAGGGATTTGCACGAGGTTTCTGCCGTGCCGTGATTACTATTAATATTGCACATGCGGCGTGATAAGGCAGGGATATTTATATGTTGGTTGCGCATGTGGCGAGACAAGGTGGGAACATGATTATGCACGTGTGATGAAACAAGGCGGGCATACACTTTACTATTACACACGTGGCGAGACAAGGTGGGCTATGTCAGGGATTGTTTGTGATAGTAGTGTTGGTCTGGGGGCATTCTTGTTGTTGATATTGTGTAATGATACACTTGTTGTGCGAGATTATTTTTCTGGAAGTTTGTGAGAAGACGTTGTACGTGTTGCACCTTTTTACCTCCTTATGCTCATTGGCTAATAAATTATGTTAGGACACCTGCACAAGCATACAGTTAGTTCAACACTTTTATCGGGTTAAGGTTTCCTTGTTGTTGTCAAATATAGATACTCATGTTGTACTTACCATATGTGTGTAAATGACCCCAATAGACATGTGAGTCGTCCATGCAGTTATTACTCGAAATGAGGGCACAAGATGCCAATGTTAGGGTTCAGTTATTGGGACCCGTGAGTGGCGATTTGTTCAAGGTTCGGAACCTCGTGGAGATGACTATGAACTTGATATAGAAGTGGTTGAAGTTGCAGAGTCATTACTTATCCGTGTTGTGTATTTACATTCCAGATTTCATTTTGTTCTTTTCACCCTTTTGTGCTATTTCATGTTTCCCGCTGATACCTGTTGCTTCCCTTCCTTATCGAACTTACTGTATTGTTAGATATATTGCGTAGCCTTTATGTGTATATCGTTTTCCTGGTATTCCTATATTTATACTTGTTCAGTTTATTAGACCAGTGGGTGTCTCGACTAGTCCTCGTCACTACTTCACCGAGGTTAGTTTTGATACTTACTGGGCACCGTTGTGGTGTGCTCATACTAGACTTTTGCATATTTTTGTGCAGATTCCAGGTTGTGCATAGCCGACCGATCGATAGTTATCAACGCGGTTGCTGTTGTGGATACTCAAGGTAAAACCACTACAATGTTCACGTGTTTTGGAGTCACCGTCTTATATTTTGTTCATACACTATTGTACTTATTTCCGAACAGTGGTAATTAGGAATTTTAGTGTAAATTCTGTAAAGCTTATGACTTGTACTTACCGAATTTTAGGAAGATGTGTAATGTGTAGAGATTTATTTTAGAAATCTTTTAAATGTTTTGATAATTTGATTGATGTTTATTAATAATAGGCTTACCCAGTCCTTAAGACTAGATGCCGTCACGATACCCAATTGAGGGGAATTTGGGTCGTGACATTGAGAAATGTATAAATTCAGTAAATTAATTTCATTTAACTGCCTTGTTAATATAATTGAACTTGGATAATTATTAGTTGGCTTACCTAGCGGGTTGGGTTAGGTGCCATCATGACTAGTGGATTTGGGGTCGTGACAATATAGTTTATTCTCAATTCCATGCCCCAATTCGTGGTCAACATCCAAAAATACCAAATTCTAGGTTTTCTACCAAAAATCCCACAATTTCTACTAATTTCCATGTTTAAATCCTTATACAAATGATGTATTTAACGTGTAATAAGTGGGAATCACTTACCTTGTGTTTCTTGATGAAAATCTTCCTTTGAGGCTCTCCAAAATCTCCCCAACCAAATGCAAAATGGAAGGCAAATGGGCCAAGTCCCGTTTTAGACAATCTGCCCAGTCGACCTTCCGCTCCTGCGGAAAATCCATCGCAGGTGCGGTTTCCTCCAAGCCAGGCGAAATCCTCTTTTGTAGACCACTTTACACTCCTGCGCAATCACTTCTGCGTCCTGCCATGCGCTTCTGCACCTTCGCATATGCGGATGCCCTTTCACTTCTGCGACCCAGCAGCCCCTCTTGAATTCCGCTTCTGTGGAGCTTAACTCGCATCTGCAGGCTCGCAGATGTAGAAACATCCTCACATCTGCGGCCATCCCAGCTCCATCCAAAATGTCGCTTCTGCGGCCACAGAGCCGCACCTGTGGGCTCGCACTTGCGGTCCTTTTCACGCAGGTGCCTCAGCACATCTTCCAAGTCCAAACTCGATCCGTTGACCATCCAGAACCCACCCGAGGCTTCAACCAATTATACCAACATGTCCTAAAATACCATACGAACTTAGTCGAGCCTTCAAATTACTTCAAACAACGCTGAAACCACGAATCATACCCCAATTCAAGCTTAATGAACTTTAGAACTTCAACTTCTACATTCGTTGCCGAAAGCCTATCAAATCACGTCTGATTAACCTCAAATTTTGCACACAAGCCACATTCGACATTATGGACCTACTCCAACTTCCAGATTCAAAATCCGAACCCGATATCAAAAAGTCCACTCCCGGTCAAACATCCCAAAAACCTTCAACTTTGAACAAGGAAGGATTCAATAAATAAAATTTGAAATCCTAAATGTTAGGAAATAGTTAAATGACTATCCTAAATATTTTTTCTAATGTAATATATTTTTCTATTATATAGAAAAGATAAAGTAGTCGACCAAGGGTAATTGTGACATTTCAAACCTATGGTAGAATTGAACAACCACCTCATTTATTCTCTATTTTGCATTTTCATCTCTCTCAAATTCGCTTACATTCTTCCTCTAGAATATTCTAAGCTCAGAGTCTCCCATGGCCCCATTTAGCTATGGCCCCATCTAGCTTTCTTCTTCGTTGCTATTTACTTTTATTATTATAGATCATTGGAGTTCAAGGATGTGTATTTCTAGCTCAGTTAGAGGGTGGCTACTGCTCTAGTTAAACTTGGGGAAAGAAACAGGGAGATCATTTCCTGACAATCTGAGAGTTTCCAAATGGGGTAGGAGGAAAATGTTCTCCATGCAAGTTAGTGAATTCAAGATGTAGATATCTCAAAAACGAGGATACATTTACGGGTATCTTAGATTCAATCTTCACTTTTATAATTGTGGCTTTCTATATATGAATTTCAATCATTTCGCAATTTCGTTGAGAGTACCTGGTTATAAATTGGTTATTTTATCATGGGTCCTTTTCCAATTTGTAGTTATGACAGTGAAGCTAACTTTCTATAGATTTTTTTATTGATAAATCAAAGGAGTATAGCTTCAATTTTGGTTGCTTTATCTTTTGAGCAATTCAATAATCTTGTTTCACCGATATTTCTTAAACGGTTTGATACCATATATGCTCATCATTTCAATATATATCATTTTGCACAATTAGTTAAATAATTTGGTTCACTGGAGTTGAATCATCCTAAAGCAAATAATATTAGATTTGGCTTCTTGTGTGGATAATGATACCAGAAAGTAGTACAATGTAAATGTGAATTCATCATTCAATTGTATTCTCATGTCGGTCATATTGGTAAATATCAGTTTCAAAGTGCAAACAGACAGTTTCAGTTAAATGTCGAAGTTTCGGTTACTTTATGTAAGATATACCTTTCTGTAATAGCATAAAGAGGGGTGACAAAAGGTCATCTTGTATTTCCTACATTTTCTTAGCTAAAAGACTGTAGAATTTATAATTGTTTTCCTCTTTGCTTCAAGGTTTATGTCTCCAAGCATTAGATAAATACCAATTTTTTACTATAGGTGAATGCTACTCAAAACAGTTCTTATTTTACTAAATAAATTAATAGATATTGAAGCCCCGCGAGTTACTCCTAAGGGTTTGGTTACTTTGTCTTTTACCTAATCCATTTCATTTGTGTTGGGAAATTTTATGATAGATAGGGCGTTTCGTAAGGCACTCTACTTACTACTTATTTCTGTGTATGCTAAAAAAGGTAATTCCGATTTGTGTCCTCCAGTTTGTGTGACTTCTATTTTGTTAAAATTGAGCATGTGGTTGTGGGCAGTCTTAGGGATAAATAAAATTTATAAAGAATGAAAAGAGGTAGAGGGGAAGAGGATCGAGTCTATGGTTGGGGAGAAGAGAGGCCCGACAGCCAAGGGCAACATTTACCTTGAAAAGAATAAACCTAATGTCACGACCCAAAATCCATTAAGGTCGTGATGGATCCGGACACCACCGTCAGGCAAGCTAACATTAAATAGTTAAATTAAATTCCTATTTTAGTATTTTGAAATCGTTACTTTTCATTTCATTATACAGTAATCAATAAAAATTTGCTAAGTAAATAACAATATTTTAACAATTCATTTAACAAATACATCTAAAAAAAATTGTCCCAGAACCAGGTGTCACAAGTGCATGAGCAATTTCTAAGAAAAAACAAAACGAAATACAGTTACCGCCCGGAATACAAATGGAACAGTAAAGAAAGCACAACTCAATACTCTGATGGAGACTCTGCTGGCTGCGGATCGTCTCGAGAGGTGCAGCTCACCTAAGTCCCCATATCAACCATGTCACGGTGCCAAGCGGGTCCAGTAGTTATACATGTACCTGTGCAATGCACAACAAGTGTAGTATGAGTACGAAAACAACGTGTACCCAGTAAGTATCCCGCCTAACCCCGAAGAGGTAGTGACGAGAGGTCGACTTTGACACTTACTAGAGGTCAAATTAATAGCATCAAATGTGATATCAAACATGGATGTTATTATCAAATAACAATTAACAACAGGAAAGGGCAATTTCTTCCATAAATTATAAATTCCCAGTTTTTGACATTTCAACTAGTAACTTATGTCTTAAGGCAATTTAACAGTTCAGATCACAGATGGCATCCATCAAATATCATGCGCAGGAAAATGTTGAGGGTCAGACGACTCGAACCAACAATAATAAAAATGTGCACTGCCGAAGGGTAGAACGAATCGAACCATAGATGCATCTATTACCCTGCTCGCGAATCATACATGCGACGCGGTCAAACATAAATAATAGAGTTACCCCGCTCGTGAATTATACATGAGATGCAGGTTCTCATATAAATATTAGAGTTGCCCCGCTCGCGAATTATACATGCGACGCAGGCACTCATAGATACACACATTCAAACTGTAAATCCAGACTTTATCAGGAAAACAATTACCCAAGGAAGTGATAAATTCTCTTTTAATGGTCACGAAGATAGTATTTAAATCTTTTCTAGAAATTCATTTGCCAAGTTCGATAAGGTCTTAAACATTTAAATTTCATCAATAAGGTTACAAATACGGCAAATAAAATATGCTTTTGGGTCCTAGACTACTTGGACATAAGAATAATAGTAGCTACGCACGGACTCCCGTCACCTCGTGTGTACACAGCCCCCACAAATAGTAGCACATATTTAATTATTTCACCTAGGGGGACAATTTCCTCTTACAAGGTTAGAAAGGAGACTTACCTCGCTCCGAAGTTCCATAACCGGCTTCCGAGCCCTTCCGACGACTCAAATTGATGCACAACGCCCCATAACTATCCAACTAACGGGCAAACCAATGAAAATATACTCTAATACTTATAACAATTCAATTTATACAAATTCCCAACTTCGCTCGGAAAGTTGACAAAATTGCCCTCGGGCCCAGATTCCGAAATTTTTCGAAGATAAACTTTACCCAAAATCTCACGAACTCATATATACAGTTTACTCTTAATTTCATGCCCAAATTCGTGGTAAACAAATCCAAATATACAAATTCTAGGCTTACTCCCAAATCCCATAATTTCTACAAAGTTCCATGTTTAATCCATGTATAATCCAAGTATTTAACTAAAAAATGGGAAGAAATAACTTACCTCATGCTTAGTGGTGAAAATGACACCTCAATGCTGCTCCAAAAATCGTCTTCCATGGAGAAAATATGGTGGAAATGAGCCAAACCCCCGTCTTAAAATAACACACTGCCCAACCCGCTTTTTGCACCTGCGGTCAAACAGCCGCATCTGCTGCCAAAGCAACGCACTTGCACATCCAATCTGCCTGACAAGACTCAGCACATGCGCCTTCCCTTCCGCATCCGCGCCTTCGCAAGTGTGTAAATAACCTCGCACCTACGGCCCCAGCCAAGCCAGCCACCTCCGCTTCTGCGACATCAAAGCCGCACCTGTGGCCAAAACCTCGCAGGTGCGGTCACACCAGACACCAGCAGCCTGAGCCTTTTCTCAACTTCCAAGTTCGATCCGTTAACCACCCGAGGCCCCCGGGACCCCGTCCAATCACATCAACTTGTTCCAAAACATAATGCGTACCTGCTCGAGGCCTCAAATCACATCAAATAACATCGAAACCATGGATCGCCACTCAATTAAATCTTATAAACTTTGAAACTTCCAACTTCTACATTCGATGCCGAAACCTATCAAATCACGTCCGATTGACCCCAAATTTTGCACACACGTCACATTCAACATTACGGACCTGCTCCAACTTTCAGAATTGGGATCCGACCCCGATATTAAAACTCCCACTTCCAGTCAGACTTCTTAAAAACCTTTAAATTTCTAACCTTAGCCAAATGACTCGAAATTGACCTACGGACCTCCGAATTTACTTCCGATCGCGCTCCCAAAACTAGAATCACCATACGAAGATATTCCCAGACTCAGAATCCCAAACGGACATCAATATAACTGAAATGCACTTCAACCCAGACTTATGAAATTCTTCCAAAATGCTAACTTCCACAATATGCGGCGAGACGCTCCTGGGTCATCAAAAACTCGATCCGAACATATGCCCAAGTCCAAAATCATCATACGAACCTAGTGGAACCTTCAAATCCTGATTCTGAGGCAGTTTACTCAAAATCCAATCTTAGCCAATTCTTCCAACTTAAGGCTTCCGAAATGATAATTTTCATTCTAATTCGACTCCAAACTTCCAGAAATTCAATTCCGACCACACCTATAAGTGATAATACCTGAAATGAAGCTGCTCATGGCCCCAAATCGCCAAACGACGCGTTAGATCTCAAAACGACCGGTCAGGTCGTTACATTTTCTCCCACTTAAACATACGTTCGTCCTCGAACGTGCTAAGGACTGCTTTGGAGTTATCTGAAATCACTTTTTAACACCTCGTGCACCTACCTGTGCTACCACCACTCAGTTGAGTACATTAGCTCGATCAAATCCGAAGATATCCTCTGTTATCCTTACAATAAGCTCAGAACCCAGTTCCAACACTTGGAATTCCCTGTCAGGCATGTTTCCAATATATGAACACCGAATTAATCATTACACGAGGTACCAGAACATGATTGCATGCCTTTGCTGATTTAGCACCATAGACCGCATAATTCATCATTTAAACACAATGGCATTCCCTGATCTGAATAGCCAAAATTCCACGGATCTGATGCTCCCAACGCACCTCGTGACATATAGATAGGTCCTGCTATAACGCTTACGATACCACCACAACAGAGGAGATGTGTAGAAATTTATAACCAACTGCAGAGTCAACAAATCATTGAATCTCTCCTATTGACTAGAATTATCACCTCATTGTGAACCAAATAATGGCATTTTTCCTTTAATATACTTCACATAATCTTATCGCATTGATTCCTGGTCCAATAATCTCGTCTCACCTAGCTTGAACCGTTAGGGCAACAAGTCACCCCAAACATGGCTAATAGTCTCACACGATGCCACAATGTGCCAATAGGCCACAACTCGAATACGATACATAAAGAAATGACTCAGGAAAGGGCTACTCAACTCACGCAACTAATTAGACAATCGAAAAAGGCTATAAACCTCCCTCAGAAAATGAAAGAAAAACACCAGAAAATAGATATAGGGAACCATGCTCAACATCACACTGTTGCGGTGTGCAACCTGATCCAAATAACATGCCCGTGGTGGCGTGCCACCCGATCCATACATAAAATCCACACAAGGAGATACTTATTGAGCTAAATCTCTCATTAGCACAAAATATCGAATATCGGTCACAAGCATGCTAAGTGCATAATACCATCCTGGGGGGACTAATAGCGCCATATGCTACAAAACTCAAGCAAAACTGAGGTGCGATATATATACTCTGAATCTCAAGAGCTATCTTGCTCACATAACATCATCACTACGCGGAATCTCAACACATAATGAATTATAAAGTCGTTTCACAACTCACACGACACAACATAATATTACATGAAATAAACGAAGATGGAACAACATCTGATGTTCTACTACCTCGCCATGAGAAGCGCTATACTGAAATGAACACACCTGACTCATATGGGGCCCAAAATCATATTTAAATCCATCCACAAACCCTGAGTCGACCTTGCTCGTACCGAACCAGGCTAATAGCCTTACCGGGGTCCATAATACCCCACTTTACTCATAGTACACAAGAACAACTGTCATAGCCGGGACAAACTCCCACAATCCATAACTAAATGAACCAAGCGCTCTCCAGGCATAAATCCTCAGATATGTAATATTACCACCTCCTTCATACTTGGCTTAAACCTTCAATCAATCAGGTGAATACATGTCACACTTATACAATCTTCCCGTGGTCACGCTCCCACGACCTTCCACAAAAGGTAACAAGTCTGCACCTCCATACCCCCGGCCACACGAATGATGTAAAACCAACCAAGAAATATGCAACCAGAACGCAAATCCTCTTACACATCCACCGATATCAGGTGATGCTGAGGACAATACCAACTTACTCTAGACATCCAAATCCCTTCACATGCTTATCCGAGCTCGTGAAATCCTTGCCAACACCAAACCGCAACCCTGGTCCTCACTTTCGAATTTCATACCGCTCACTGCACCTAACGTGCCAATATATGATAATACAAGAATTCCATCATAACTCCTGAACCATCAATAGGGTAAACACTTCATCATATAGAAACTTTCTACTTAACTCATTCAAAGATATCCATAACAACACGCGAACGAATCCTCATAACTGTAGAATATGAAAATCCTCAAGTAGTGGTCTAAACCACCATACCCCTTCCAGGATCCACCTACACAGGACATGCCATAATGTTTGAATACTTACAGATAAAATCTATTATGGCCGCCGACAGGCCTCCCACATACCGTCACAAATCACATGCATAACTTAATCACGCTGAAGGAATTGATCACTGCCGTAACAGTGCCATTTCAACCATGGCTAACCAATCTATCTTCTTCCAATTTATCCTTAACTTGACTTAGAAATAGCAATAGCTTCATCCAAACATTGTGAACCCAAATCCACACTCTCCTTGAGTGACCTTATACCACGAGACCATGTTGTCTCAAATCCCACGGGTCATATCATACCCTCCAATGCTACATCGCAAGCCAAATATAACATAGAACACTCCGAGCCTCCTATCATGATCTGCTACAAAAGCTCAATTCTTAACCATGTCGCGGGTTTGAAATCCTTAAGCACAACAATTTAAACCTTTGAATTCTCTAGGACCATTATTAAGAGTCACCCACTCTGACTTGGTCCCAAGTATAATCAACTCCAAGACCCTTCTAACACATGAACACCCTCTCAACGAAGCACTCGGCTGAGTCACTTTCCTTGCAACCCGGATCTACACGAAGCAAAACCCTGGGCTCATCCAATAAGGCCAATTATACCATACATCTCTCAAATCATTTACTCAAATTACCATTTCATTCCTTTCCCTTAGTTGTAATACCCTACCAATACGCCGAAAGCCCGAAATTGCATGAGAAGATAATCCTGCCACCCAATCACAAGCGGTGGGACTCTCCTACTTAGTCTGAAGCTACTCCTTGCACGACTTTGGAACCCACCAAAATTCTTCCTTCATTGGTGACATGATCTTGCACAACCAACCCGTAGAATTCCTCAAAATTCTTCTGTTAGCATTTCATGAATGCTCTGAATCTCTAGCATCGTTCATGTATTTGTCCTCTTACCGAATAGTCAATAGAATTCCTCGCACAAACTTTTCCAACCACGCAACCACTGGCCTGCTCACAGGAGATAACCCACCTGTGAAAATTACATGCCGACATCCTCCAGCGACGCTGCACTGCACAATCACTACGACATCAGTACCCCATCCTAAGACCGTTCTCATTCACCAACTGCACTAGTTCGTTCACTCCTTAGGGACATCAACCAAATGCGTGACAATATCTTCCAACTCGCCGCTATATTGAATCCTTCTTCATGTCAAACAAATCCTTCCTGTAATCCCCTATATCCCGTTGCAATAGCCAATATTTCAATTTAAGCCCGTGGACCCAATCACCGTCTACTAAAATTCTCAAATCAGTCCAAACTTCTCCTAAATATGTGCATCTATCTTATCACAGAACTCATATGCTACGCTGCCACTCCCCCACTTTGGTCAAACTCACTCCTTTAAGCAATCTGCTCAACTTTACTCCTTACACCTTGTGATGACCCAAAAGGTCATCCTACGTAATTCCAGCTAAATCTCTGTTCTGAGGCCTCAAAAGCCTCCGTTAATCTCACCTCGATATGCGTGCGTAGCTCGGGCAGGTAGCCGGGAAACTTCCATGTGAAAATTTGATAAAAATGGAATTTTTGAATTGAACAATTGAAAAAAGTTGACTTTGGTCAACATTTTTGGTAAACGGATCCAGACCCGTGATGTGACGGTCCCAGAGGGTCCGTAGGAAAATATGGGACTTGGGCGTATGCCCGGAATCGAATTCCGAGGTCCCAAGCCCGAGAAATGAATTTTTAAAGAACATTATTTTCTAAAAATAATAAAGGCTTTTGAAAATGAATAATTATGTGAAAATCGTGTTACTAGGCCCGTATTGCGGTTCCGGAGCCTGGAACAGGTTTTTTATATGTTATTTGTCCTATCTGTTGAATTTGGTGTAAAATGGTCTTGATTTGATTGGTTTCGGATCCAAATGAGAAAAATGGAGTTAATGAACTTGTGGGGTTTCAAAAGAATTTGAATTGTGGCTTGAGAGGTGATTTTATGTTCCCAAGGTCCGAATGAAATTTCGAGACCGGTAATAGTTCCGTTGTGTCGTTTATAACTTATCTGCAAAATTTGAAGTCATTCCGAGTGGTTTAGGCCGGTTCGGCGCGTTGAGGTGAATTTTAGAATTTCAAAGTTCTTAAGTTGATTAATTTGGTTTTGGGGTTTGATTCATGGTTTTTGATGATATTTTTATGATTTAAAAGCTTGAACAAGTCCGTAGGATGTTCTGGGAGTCGTGTGTGTGTTTGGTTTTGAGCCCCGAGGGCTCGGGTGAGTTTCGGGTAGCTGACGGGGTGAGAAAACTTAGGAAACTCTGGTTTTTTATTAGTTTTCTGGTGTCAGGCCTTTTCTTCAGTGCGATCGCATACACATCTCCGCGATCGCACATCATCAGATTGGTAGGGCTCCCAGGTGCTCTATGCGATCGCAATGCCAGCTCCGCGATCGCATAAGGTATTAGTCGAGTCAGGGGTCTGGGGTAATTTTGTCAGTGCGGTCGCGTGGGGGGTGCTGCGATCGTACAGGGTGGGGGGCCTTAGGTTCTGCGATCACGTAGGTCTTCCTACGATCGCGTAGAGTATCATTCGGTCCTCTTCTGCGATCGCAATTGTTCTTCTGCGATCGCAGAGCACAAACTCGTTCAGTGATTTTTTTATATACCAAAACAGAACCTTAAATAGGATTCTTCCCATTTTCTACTTCTCCTTTCTTCCCCAAGCCTCCATAACCGAGAATCAAGCTCCCCAACCTCCATAACTCCATAGGTAAGTGCTCTTAGCCTCGTTTTCTCTTAATTTCTTTAACTAATCACTAGATTCTAGGCCTAAAATCATGGAATCAAAGTAGGAATTAGGGATTTTAGGTAGAGTTGGGTTTTTGAGAATTTTGAGTAATTCAACCTCCATTTGGGGTCGAATCTTAACACAAATCATATATTCTAACTCGTGGGGTTATGGGTGATCAGGTTTTGGTCCGAGCCTCGTGTTTGGACAAAGCAGGCCCCGGGTCAAATTTCAGAATCTTAGGAAGAATGCTTTGAAATAAATAATTAGGCTATGAGTTTGAT
>ML276137.1:0-23072 GCA_005239495.1 Nicotiana undulata
TTATTATCACATGGGTTTCAAATAGCCCTGTAGATTCATTTATATTTGTTTATTCATCTGGTGTTCAATATCTTATCGTGTTATTATATATGGATTATATTGTACTTAGTGGATCTAATTATAGCTTAATATATTGGTTTTCTAGATTACTTAACTTTGAGTTTTCTATTACTGATCTTGGTGATCTTCATTACTTTTTGGGTATTCGTGTGACCTGGTTGGCAAATGGTTTGCATCTCTCTCATAGTAGTACGCTCGAGATATTCTTGATCGTGCAGGTTTGTTACAATCCAAACATGTCTCCACTACATCTTTTTCTCGATCTGTCACTATTAAAGGCTTACTGTTATTGATTGTACTTTATACCGCAGTCTAGTGGGTACTTTATAGTATTTGACTCTAACTCGATCAGACATTGCTTTTGAAGTAAATACAACTAGTCAACATTTACATAATCCTATTTTTGCCCCCTTTGCTGCTGTTAAACATATCTCACGTTATATTGTTGGTACTCTCGATTTTGGGTTGTTGTAAAAACTGATTACTACTTATTCTCTTACTGTGTATTCAAATTCTGACTGGGCTGGTTGTCCTAATTTTCTTCGGTCTACCACTGGATCTTTATTTTCTTTGGTCTAAATCTCATTTCTTGTCTTCTAAAAAGGAACATACTGTCTCTTGCTCTAGTACTGCGGCGGAGTATCATGACATGGCTCACACTATAGTTGAGGTATTATGGATTCAACAGTTGCTACGAGACTTGCATATTTTCCCTCTGATGCGCCACTCTTCTTTTGTGATAATGTAAGTGCTTTATATTTTACAATGAATCCTATATATCATTTCCATACAAAACATCTTGCAGTTGATTTTCACTTTGTTGGGGGACGTGTAGCCTCTGGATCTATTCTTGTTTGTTATCTTCCAATAGAGTGCCAACTAGTTGACATTCTTACCAAGGGTCTGTTTTTTCACCGGTTTAGACTCTTGAGACAATCATCGCTTGTTCCCACACTTGATTGAGAGAGCGTGTCGATATACATATATATTTTATCATACTAGCCTAGGAGTTGTTGTATGTTACCTTTCTAATTAAGGATATTCTTGCCTTTTATATTTATGTACTGGTTTGTAAATATAATAATGACAACCCCAAATATTATTACAGGCTTTATTATATCAAAATATTGAAATAAATAAACACATAAAAAGATCAAATTTGTTAATTTTGTATGCAAGTGGATCTTAATTTTTTTTCTCTGACCGAATAGAAAAAGCTAGAGTTGAAAAATCAATATTTGTATGTTGTTTCTCTTTTTCACCCAAACTATAAGAGGCCAACAGAAGAAGATAGTCACAAGAAGGTGAACCAAGTCACCACGGAAGATGCATTAAGCCACACAGACGTAGATTCCAGACTGGACGTCATTCAAGAACCAGAGGAAGATGAGCACATCAAAACAACCATGGAAGAGATCGAGGTTGTTCCATTGGTTGAACAAAAACCTGAACAGAAAGTGCATATAGGCACGAGGCTGAGTCCCAGTCGAAGAGGTAAGTTAATTGATTATTTAAAGGCTAACACAGATTGCCTTGTGTGGTCCCATTTAGATATGACAGGTATCCCACCAGAAGTGATGACTCATAGACTAAATGAAGATCCATCCTTCGTACCTATTAAGCAGAAGAAAAGAAAGCAAGGGCCATTCAAGAACCAAGTGATTGATGAAGAGGTACAAAAACTATTGAAAATTGGTTCAATACGTGAGGTAATATACCCTAAATGTAGCTAACAATGTGGTAGCGCCTAAAAAGAATGAAAAATGGAGAGTATGCATAGATTACACTAATTTAAATAAAGCATGCCCCAAATATTCATTCCCATTACCACATATAGATCAAATGATTGATGCCACCGCATGACATGAATTGTTAAGCTTTCTAGATGTGTATTCTGGTTATAATCAAATTAAGATGGATCCCTCAGATGAGGAAAAAACTTCCTTTATTACAAACAGGGGGACTTATTGTTACAAAGTCATGCCTTTTGGCTTTAAAAATGCGGGAGCCACGTACCAAAGGCTAGTGACCAAGATGTTCTAGGAACATCTGGGGAAGACGGTGGAAGTTTACATCGATGACATGCTGGTAAAGTCAACACATGCGGAAGACCATTTCCAACACTTGTCTATTACCTTCAAAATTTTACGCAGGTATGATATGAAATTGAATCTAGGAAAATGCTCTTTTGGCGTAGAATTAGGTAAATTTTTGGGTTTCCTTGTATCAAATAGAGGAATAGAAGTAAACCCTGATCAAATTAAAGTTATAGAAGAAATACCTGATATACTTACGAACAAAAAAGAAGTTCAAAGAGTAACGAGGAGAATTGCAGCCTTAGGAAGATTTATTTCCAGATCTTCCGAGAAAAGTTTTAAATTCTTTTCAGTTCTCAAGAAGCAAAATTAGTTCGAATGGACTGAAGAATGTCAAAAGTCTCTCAAAGACCTGAAGTCTTATCTATCAAAAACCTCGTTGCTATCAAAGCCAAAGGAGGGAGAGAGGCTATACATCTACCTTGCCGTCGCAGAAATCACTGTAAGTGCAGTATTGGTAAGGGAAGATAAAGGTAAACAATCTCCTATTTATTATGTAAGCAAAACATTACTAGATGCTGAAACTAGATACCCACATCTAGAAAAACTAGCCTTAGCTCTAATCATGGCATCTAGAAAATTGAGGCCATATTTTCAATGTCATCCAGTCACAGTTGTGACCTCGTATCCATTAAGAAATATAGCATAAACAAGAACTATCAGGAAGATTGGCTAAATGGGACATAGAATTAAACGAGCATAACATAATATATCAGCCTAGGACTGCAATAAAGTCTCAAATTTTAGCTGATTTTGTCGTTGATTTTAGTAATAGCATTGTCCCTGAAGTGGAGAAAGAGTTACAACTCTTTAACGGTGCTAATCCGGGTCTATGGACCCTATTTACCGATGGTTCTTCTAGTGTAAAAGGTGCTGGCTTAGGCATAGTCTTAATATCACCCACGGGTGAAAAGACACGACAAGCTATCAAATGTTATCTTATAACTAACAATGAAGAAGAGTACGAAGATGTCATTGCAGGGCTAGAACTGGCACGAGAACTCTCAATCGAGAAAATCTTAATCAAAAGAGACTCCCAGCTGGTAGTAAATTAGATGCAGGGGACTTACATCGCTCGGGAGACTCGGATGCAACAATATCTAGAAAAGGTACGAGATCTCGTAAGACAATTCAAAACGTGGAAGGTTATACAAATACCTAGAGAAAAAAATGTAGAAGCAGACGCATTGGCTAACCTCGCAGCAGTCACGGAAGTAACGAACAAAGACAATGCAATTGTCGTTCATCTATTTCATTCAGCAATCGACCAGGACAAAAATGAGGTAACTTTCAACAATTTAACTTGGATTGGAGAAACAAAAAATTTAAATTTTTTGCAGAATGGCACCGTACCTGAAGACAAAAAAGCAGCTCAAGCACTTCGCCGAAAAGTTGCACGGTACTGCCTCATTCTTAATTCTTTATATCGCAAGATGTTCGGAGGTCCTCTAGCAAAGTGCTTCGGACCTAACCAAACGGGGTTCGTGATGAGAGAAGTCCACGAAGGACACTCCGGAAATCACGCAGGGGCGAGATCCTTGGTCAAAACCCTAATCAGAGTTGGGTACTATTGGCCTAAGATGGAAGAAGAAGTTGAGAACTTCATATCCAAATGCGTTAAATGCCAACAATTCGCTAATAACATGCATTGACCGGCGGAACTATTTCACCCAATAATATCACCATGGCCGTTCATAAAGTGGGGCATGGATATAGTGGGACCTCTTCCCGCAACTAAGGGAAAGGTACGGTTCCTACTCGTGCTAACTAACTATTTTACGAAATGGGCAGAGGTAGAAGCTTTCAAACAGGTGCGAGAAAAAAAGTTGAAAACTTCTTATGGCGGAATATAATATGCCGCTTTGGAATACCTAAGGAGATCGTGTGTGATAATGGCCCACAATTCATAGGCTCGCAAATCACAGAATTCTTCGAAAGTTGGCAAATTAAATGGATTACTTCAACGCTGTATCACCCCGTGGCTAATTGTCAAGTTGAGTCGACGAATAAAGTCATCATCAACAACCTAAAGAAACGGCTAGAGAAAGCCAAGGGAAATTGGCTCGATGAGTTACCAGCAGTACTATGGGCTTATAAAACAACTTCAAAAACAGCCACGGGAGAAACTCCGTTCGCACTTGTCTATGACTCAGAAGCCTTAATACCGGTAGAGATTGGAGAACCGAGCATTAGGTTTACAATAGCCATGGAGGATACAAACAACAACGAGTTGGGAATTAATCTGGACTTGCTCGAACAAAGAAGAGAAGTTGCGCTAATATGAATGGCAGCTCAAAAACAAGTCATAGAGCATTATTACAACCGAAAAGATCACCTCAGATACTTCAAGATTGGGGACTTCGTTCTCAAAAAAGTCTTTCAATCAACAAAAGAAGCTGGTGCAGGAAAGTTAAGTCCAAACTGGGAAGGACCCTACAAAGTCTGAGGCATAGCGGGAAAGGGTGCATATGAATTGGAAGCTATGGACGGAAGGATCCTACCAACAAGCTGGAATGCCATCCATTTGAAGAAGTATTACTTCTAAGGAAAAGGAATACCCCCGATCAGGTATCGCACGTTCGATTTTATTTTTGTACAGTTAAAATTTTACTAACAGTTTTAGATGATAGGCAAAAATCTAACCCATCATCAGATGATGACATTAGACCTGCAAAGACACGAGGAAGTAACTGAATTCCCGGTCTAGGGTTACACTTTCTGATGGACGTTTTAAAGGGTTAAGCAGTCATCATCTAAAACCTATATACCTTCGAGTCCCGTATATTTTTCATTTTCAGGAAAAGGACCACAATGAAGGAGTAGTCAAGTGCTCGAGATTTCATTCTTCAAAGCTCAAACACTTGGGGGACTATACAGTATGGAAGGCAAAGACGAAGCGAAGAAGACTATCAAAAAGTCAAAGCTCGAGCATGAATATCCATCTACCCAACAAGTTAAGTGATACGAGCAAAATCGAAAGAGCCAAAGACTCAAAACAAAAGGCCTCATCAAAAAACCTTCCAACAATGTTCATAGATATAAAACAAATGTTCAGGTTAAAAGGCAAAATATTAGCTACGAGGAAGGAATGCACATCTTTGTACTTATTCAAAAAGAAAATTGTTGTAACTAAAAACAGTTGTGGATAAAAGATCATCATCTTTGTACTCATTCAAAAAATTGTTGTAACCAAATATAGTTACGAAATCTTTGTACTCATATAGAAAACTGTTATCAAATAAAATAGTTACGGATCAAAGATCAAAATACTTGTACTTATTCAAAAAACTGTTATCAAATAAAGCAGTTACGGATGAAAAAAGCATTTCCCTCATGATTATTAAAAATTGTTATCAACACAAACAGTTACGGGTGAAGACCCCTACTTTTATATAAACTGTTACAAACAAAAAATAGTTACAATCTTGTATTAACTCGAAAAAACTATTACATAAGAAAAACAGTTACGAAATACAAGTGTATATCAAACCTGTTAAAAGAAAACAGTTGCAACATGAGTTTTAGATGATAATCAAACACTTGTAAAATGTTGTGAAAGTTCAAACAAAAACTTTCTTCAGAAACATTCTTAAACATGTGAAAAATTCCTATCTCTCTATTTCATTATTACACCATTATGAAGTTGAGACGTCTTCTTCATTAAGTGTCGATCAATAAAGAAGGTCCCTCTTTCAAAAATCGTACCTACTAAGAAAAGGTGCGAATAATTTAAAGCATTTTATATGCAAAACTCAGAGGTAAAACTAAAACCTCGAAAACAAAGCATGCAAAAGAATTAAAGAGTGAACCAGAAACTCAATGGAAAACAAAAGTCATATTTGCATTAATATATTAAAACGGCTAAGTAGAAACTAAGTATTAACTTATACTTAGCTGTATATAGAGTTTTTACACTAAGGTGACCCTAATTTGTCAGTTGGGAACTTTAAGAGATCCAAATTTACCCCCGATGGGACTGGGGTAACCACCAATTGAGACAAAGAAAAAAAAGGAGGAACCAAACTTCTTAAACTTCATCAGAAGGGAGGTTGACTTCTTCACTGGCGGGGGGAGCATGAGCAGCTTGGGACGAGGAGACTTGAATAGCAGGAGCCTCACCTTCAGGTGAAGAGAGATTCTGACCTTGTTGAGCCTTCTCTATGGCTTCCTTGATTTTTGCAATTTCAGCATTAAGGTCGAAATCCTCTCGACTAATTTCAGTCAATGTGTCAAGGCGAGAGTTCATGTACTTCCAACTAACATCGACAGCTGCCGCGTCTTCAAGAACTTTGTAATCCTTCTCCCATATCATAACCTCAGTTCTTAGCCCATCCCTCTCAGCCACAGCAGCATCATTGGAGACCCTTAAAGGTGCGATAGACCTTTCCAGGAGTTGAATTTTATCTAAGGAATTGCGGAGATCCTCCTGGGTCTGGGTAAGTGACTGCACAAGCTCGCCTGAATACTCGTCCTTTTGGTCCAGTAAGGCCTTCAAACTCCTAACTTCTTCTGAGGAACGAGAGAACTACTCACCAAATGAGGACTCAAGGATGTTCTTATCTTTGCCCGCTTAATTAGAAGACGCCTTCTCCACTGCCAACTTTGCCGCCATGGCTCTCACCTGCTGCTCCAAGGTACATTTTTCTTCTTCTAAGGCCTCCATGTCGAGCCTTAAGCTTTCATACTTCCCCTTCCAGTTATCTACTTCAGCATGCCACTCTTTCACTTCCTGCTCCGTGCCTATAAGACTGATTTACAAAAAGAAAATCAATTAGATACGGTAAGAATGAAATGGAAGAAAATGCACTCTACCTTTAAAGAAGTATGCACGATCTCATTAGCCCATGTAAGGGAACTATGGCTATCTAGCTTGGCTCTCTCAGTCGGGCCTATCAATGGTTTCAGCCACACATCGGGCTTACCAGACTTCTTAAAGAGACTCCCATCAGCTGGAACTTCTATCAGCACATGCCTCATCTCCCTGCTGGAAGACCCTACTTCTCTAACAGAAAGCACGGAAGCAGGCAGAGATGTAAGAGCCATGGGCAAGGAAGCCTGAGGAGCCGAAAAAGCCACGGGAGCAAGACCAGTAATAGGAGCAGGAATAGCCACGGAAGCAGGAGAAGTAACTGGAGCAGTAGAGGGGAGTTCTCTAAAAGAAGGGGGGGAAACAGCCAATGGAGCTTCATCACCTACGGGACCAAAGCCTTCACGGAACAAATGATCAACAGAATCACGCACGGGAGAGGGGATAGCATCCTCGGAGGCAGAAAGTCCAACTTCAGGCACGGAAGGCGCAGCCACAGGTGTAGACTCTTCATCTAAGATCACCTTCCTTCTGCGCAGCCTATGGACCAAAGTGCCCTCCTCTCCCTCTTCTTCTTCTGAGGTCCTTGACCCACCGACCTTTCTCTTCGAAGAAGAAGATCCTTAAATGATTTCATGGGCCTGAGCCAGGGACAATTTGGTAATGGATGCAGCAGAACCCCCACGAGCGGGAAACTCTGTCAAAAGAAAAAGGGTAAAAAACCAAAAAAGATGCTCGAGCAAGGAAAGAAGCAGAAATAAAAGCTTCACTTACCATGAGTTTTCACTTTCCAACTGTACTTTCTGGAGAAGTACTTCCAAGACCTTTCTTTCAAAGGAGCAATTGACAAAAGTTTTTCTACCCAATCACGGATACCGGAGACATTCTCGACAGTACCCATGATTGCTGCAAAAAGAAGAAATAGCTACGGTGTTAATAAAACATCTAAAACAAAAAGCATGTGAGCTATAACGTACTCACGTGCACGATTCCACTTCTCAGGGAAGGGAAGATTTTCTTCACCTACTAAACCAGCAGTAGGCACAGCAACGTAACGAAGGTACCAACCTCTATCCTTATCAACGTCAGGGGTCACCAACACTCTTTTACTCCTGGCAGCCAGAGTAAAAATCCCTTGACGAAACAACATCAGGGAATAAAGGTGAATAAGATGATTAAAGGTGAAGGGGACCGAAGCTAAAGTAGCTAAACATCTGAGACATGCAACAATTCTCCATACAATAGGACCGACTTGTCCCAAGTAAATTTCAAAAAAACGACAAAACTTGATGATGACTGGATTGATTGGAGGTCTAAACCCTAAGGTAAAAGGGTAGGTATAAGCAAAAGAATACCCCGTCTTGTAAGACGTTATTCTTTGGTTTCCATTTGGAACTATGACAGGAAAATCGAACTTCCAAAAA
The DNA here is from genome assembly GCA_005239495.1 of Nicotiana undulata. Classification (NCBI taxonomy): domain Eukaryota; kingdom Viridiplantae; phylum Streptophyta; class Magnoliopsida; order Solanales; family Solanaceae; genus Nicotiana; species Nicotiana undulata. The sequence continues at coordinate 8,388 of ML276137.1, forward strand.
CAGTCCCTGCGAACAAGAGAAATTAAACCTTTGGTGATCGTTGTAGGGTACCTATCAGCACTATCAAGAGATGACGACTGATCTCTAAGGGCCTGAGTATCTCTAGCGAAGGTAAACTTAGCAGGTATGATTTCATCGACTCGGGGTTCGCGTAAAGGTTCGTGATGTTCTCTACCTCTATACGGAGATCTGGAAGCCCTAGCTCTCGGAGAAGTTAAAAACCTATAAGAAGGAGGGGAAGTAATCTGGGAAGAGGAAGAACCCCTTGAAGGAGTAGAACTTAAACTCCTCAACCTACCACCTCTCCGGCTCCGCGTTGGATCAGAAGAGGGGGTCAAATCCTCAACGTTTATCACTCCCTTAGGCTGGTTCGAAGAAGACATATTTACAAAGACAAGGAAAAAATTTCTTTACAAATAAAGAATGGAAGGTAGAAGTTTTTCGTGAAAGTAAAGAAAAGGGGTATTTATATCGAAGACAACCGTCAAAAATGGGAAAAAACAATGATGTGAAAGTCATAATTTAAGGTGTCACTTTGTGACTGATGCAACCGCAAAAAGCCCTAAAAGGCGCCTAGTAATTGCAGAACCAACCCGGAGGTGACACGTGGCTTGAGCATTAAATGGAAGTGACAAGAGACGCTTATATTCAGAGAAGGATGCAATGTTTCGAGTGAAGTGGCGGCAAAATTTTCCCGCCATAAAGGCATATCCACTTACCAAATATTAATCGATAAATAAATGGTAAGTGGGGGGACTATATGTATTGGTAAAAAAGAGCTTCACACGTATAATTAGACTTGATGACTCATCCAGTTACGTGGAGCAATGAAAACATGACAACTGGACATGTTTCTATAAAGAGGTACGGGCCAAAGAGGCACGGCACAATATACCTACAAGGTAATCAGCTACGGGATACTCAACCTGATTGAAACAAGGAAGAGACATGGTCAGAATTAATCCGGACAGAGCTACAGGAAGATTCAGAGATCTTCAATTAATGATCCACACGTTACACAACCTTCATGCAACAGTTACTATTATTCTTTGTAACGTTACATTATTGTAATAATTAGTCATTAATGAGCGATCATTGCAAGAGGTAGACGTTATATTAAGGAATTCCCTATATAAGGGAATAAAATATAACTTGTAAAGGGTATCCGCACGGCGAATATAATACACTTTACTTTTCTGTGCATCTTATTATTGTCTATTTACTTGCTCATTCGTAATTATCATTATTTCCTTGATTATCAGAAACCCGTGTTCATCCTAATGGCCAAAGGATCTAATGCTTTGGTTAAACAACTTGCCTAATCGCCTACATATTGTTCTCTTGGGATTCGACCCCGACTCATAGTTGGGAAACTATATTACATGCGACCGTGTCCACTTACTCTTTGAGGGGTGGATTTGGACATCATCTGTTCCATGTGATATGGTGGAATAGAGATGGGATGAGTTCCCATCGCCAGATAAATACCAAAATCAATACCGCTATGGAATGGCACACCCGGTAGGTCTGATGAAAACACATTTAAAAACTCACAGACTACCGGACCAGACTCAGTGGTAGGAGTATTAGCACTAACATCCCTCACAACTCCTAGGTACGCCAAGCACCTCTTCTGAACCATCTGTAGTGCCTTCAAAAAGGACACTACCCTACGAGGAACATGACCCAATGAACCTCTCCACTCCAACATGGGCAACCCTAGCATCGCTAACGTCATGGTCTTATCGTGACAATCAAGAATAATATGACATGGTGACAACCAATCCATGCCCAAAATCACATCAAAATCCACCATATTAAGTAACAGAAGTTCACCCTAGTCTCATAGCCCCTAATATTGACAAAACAAGAATGATAGACCTAGTCTACCACAATAGAATCCTAATGAGTGTAGACACATAAACAGGAGTACTCAAAGACTCACGAGACATATCCAAATATGAAGAAAAATAGGATGACACATATGAATAAGTATAACCTGAATCAAATAAAACGGATGCATCCTTATGACGGACAGGAACAATACTTGTGATGACAGCATTTGATGCAACAATCTTAGTCCTACCAAGGAAAGCATAACAACGGGCCTGGCCTCCCTCTCTAGGATGTCCTCTACATGTTTGTCCTCCACCTCTAGATGGTTATATAGGTGGAGTAGCAACTAGAGAAGAAAACCATAGCCTAAATACCTTACGGAGGTCCACCCTCTAAAGTCTGGGACAATCTATCACTATGTTCCTAGTAAACAACCTCTTTGCGGGCGTGGCTGCTAGTACTGAGTCTGCCCCAAACGACTGGAATAACCATTGTAGAAACCCCATGCAGATGGTGCACTGAAAGATGGATGTCTCATGTGAGTACACTGGAGTCTCTGACTAGCTGGAGCACTATGAGTAACCTAAAGTGCAAACTGAACTGGTCGACTGATAAAGCCTCTACCATATCAAGCTGAAACCACATAGCGGGAACAGCTAAACTCTTCAAAATATCGAGGACTCTTGGCTTCCCTATCCCCTCTCTCCTGTCCGCGGATACACTCCAACCTCCTAGCGATCTCCACAACCTGATAAAATGGAGTATCAGTCTCCAACTCCAGTGTCATCCAAAATCTAAGGTTGTAGTCGAGTCCCTCAATAAATTTGCAGAATCTCTCCCTAATAGTGGAAACCAAAGTAGGCGCATGATGAGATAACTTTGTAAACCTCATAGCATACTCGGACATAGTCATACAGTCCTGGCGCAACTGCTCGCACTCGGTGCGCAACTCGCCCCTACGGGTCTGTGGAATGAACTCCGTCATGAAAAGATCCGTGAACTAAGACCAAGTAAGTGGCTCTACGCCAGCTAGCCTACTCGCCTTATAAGTCTTCCACCATCAGTATGTTGGCCCCGTCAGTTGGAAAGTAGTAAGGTCGACTCCGCTCAACTCTACTATGCCAACAACACACAGAATACGATGACACTGGTCTAAGAAACCATGTGCATCCTCAGAAGCTCCGCCACTAAAATGATAGGATGATAGTTTTGGAACCTCTCTAACCTCTTTCACTCCTTAAGCAACGCAACTAGCGACCCCAGCCTAAACCGCAATCACATGTTGCACCCCTATAAATCCCGAAGCCTAATCAACATGAGCTTGTTACTCTAGAGTATGGGCGGCGGGGTATGATATCCCCCTCCAGCCTTAGAAGCAGCTGCTACAACTAGAATCAATCCCGCTTGAACTAAAATCCCAAAATTGCTCAGAAAGTGCACCAAAGACTCCTGAAGTCTAGGGGTAGCAACAGGCACCTCGGGTGCCTGCTCTCCAATCGAAACTACTGGTGGCTTCTAAATTGCGACCCTCGCTACAGCACATGCCCCGCTTTGGCCTCAGCCTCTATCCCGACCTCTAGCAACACCGGCACTGGGAGAAGCATCAGTAGTAATTAAAGCTCGTGTCCTCACCATCTATGAAAGAGTAGATAGACAAAGGCTCAAACTCTCAAATCAAAAATCTGCACGATAAGGAATGAAAGAAGTGGAATTTCCTAATAGTTTCGTAGCCTCTCGAAGATAAGTACAGACGTCTGTATCGATCCGCAAGACTCTACTAAACTTGCTTATGACTCGTAGAACCTATGAACCATGAGCTCTAATACCAACTTGTCACGACCCGAAATCCCGTCATAAGAGTCATGATGGCACCTAGTTCCTAAAACTAGGTAATCCTATCATATAACTATATCGAAGAAAATATAACAACTCCAAAATGTAAGTAAAAGCTTTCCATAACATAGCCAAAACAAAGATACAATGGTCATCATCCCAACCCGAAATACTGAATCATAAGCTCTACAACTATTAGATAACAAGTGTACATCACTGTCTAGAATACATAAACAGTAACAAAGAAATAAAATAGGGTGGTTTAAAGGCCTGCAAGCGGAACAACAGGGATACTTGAAGTCTCCGGTAATCTTTAGCACCTCATAATGATCAACTCGAGCCGAATTACCTAGATCTCCACAAAGAATATGCAGAAGAGTAGTATGAGTACACCATAGTTGGTACCCAGTAAGTATCAAGACTAACCTCGGTGGAGTAGTGACGAGGTTCATGTCATGACACTCGCTAGTCAAATAACATATGTAATATACTAAAAGAAAGATGACATAAGAAAACATAACGAAACAAAAATAAACAACCTTGAAGAACAAGTAACATCAACTCAAACTAGAATAACCATTCTGTACCAACCAATTATTAAATCAAAGTGGGACATGTTATAGCATATCAAATCAACCAATAACTCATGAAAATACATGGCAGAAATATTTTTGAGAGAACAAGTATGTGACCAAAGCATTAATCCTCGTTCCCACACATGAACAATAACGAGGGAACACCCTGAAATATCATATAACATCATCAACAAGCCACCCTTATGTTGTTGCGTGCACATCACAATGAAATGTTCCCCTTATGTCTCCACACACGCTTAAACAACCCTTATCCCGCTGCATGTGTATCAATAAACACCTTCCTTATGTAGCCGCATGTGCATCTCGCTACCCTTATACTTCACACAATAACAACCAACTCGCACAACAAGCCCACATGTTCCACAATATCATAAAAGCAAAAATATCCCAAAGCACATCAAGATATAGCCCGTGGCACAACAACAAGATGCACAATAACATGATAATGGCATAAGAGTGCGGGGAATATTCGACAATAAAGCATGTTTCATATAAAAACAACTCCAATACAAGTTGTATTAATAGCCTAAGGTTTCAACTGGTCATATATCACACATACACCCGTGCACACACTCGTCACTTCGTTTACACATCATATCACATAGCCCAATAATGAAATTTAGACCAAATCCTAAGGAGTAGTCTCCCTACACAAAGTTAGGCAAGATAATTACCTAAAAAAAAACCAATCAACACTTAAAAAATGTTTTCCTTTAAAATTCACCTTTGCTAGGATCAAATCTAGACAAAAATAATTTCTTAATATCAAATAATGCAAGAGAAATCAATTTCGATTAAAAACGTTAAGATCTTTACACAATTCTCAAATAGTCAGCAAAAGCCAATCTGGGCTCGCCCGGTCATAAACCCTAATCGAGAAGTAGATCTAGACTACCCATAACCCCACGAGTCAAAATATGTGATTGTTTTTCAAATCTATATCCAAATAACTCTCAAATCTCAAATTTTATTATTCAAAACATAGCCAAAATCCCCAAAATTTCCCTTCAAATTACATGGGTTTGATGTTAAAATCCATAAGTAATCAAATTATAATATCAAAATTGAATCAAAATTACTTATCCAATGGATATGTGTGAAATCCCCTCCAAAAATTGCCTCCCACCAAATCTAGGGATCAAAATGTCATAAAATGAGACTAAGTCCAGAAATCCCAACCATTTGTTTAGCTGCAGAATTCACATTTGCGACCCTTGGATCGCGAAAGAGGACAATGATCAACCGCAAAATGTCACAAATACGACTATCACTCCACAAATGCGAAGTTTTCATCCATCGCAAAATCGACCAAACGACTGCAAATGTGATCCATCTGTCCAGGTCCCTTTTTTTCGAAAATGCGGTGTTGGCTTCGCAAATGCAAAACTTGCCTCTCCCAACCTCCATCGCAATTGCAACATTATTTAACCAAAGAATTAGATCCTTTGACTAAACTTATTTTTAGGATAAACTCGGGTTTTTGATAATCAAGGGAATAATGATAAGTAAAACGGAATAAGTAAATGGGCAATGATATGATGCGCAGAAAAGTAAAATGTATTGTATCTGTGGTCCAGATGATCTTTACAAGTTATATTCTCTTCCCTTATATAGGGAATTTCTTAATATAACGTCTACCTCTTACAATGATCGCTCATTAATGACTATTTATGACATTAATGGGACGTTATAAAGAGTAACTGTAACTGTTGTGTGAAGGTTGTGTAACGTGTGAGTCATTAATTGAGGATCTCTCAATCTTCCCGTAGCTTTATCCGGATATATTCTGACCGTGGCTCTTCCTTGTCTCGATCAGGTTGATTTTCCCATAGTTGATTACCTTGTAGGTTTATTAATCCGTGCCTCTTTATTCCGTACCTCTTTATAGAATCATATTCAGCTGTCATATTTTCCTTGGTCCACGTAGTCGGCTGAGTCATCAAGGATCATCATACGTGTGAAACTCTTTTTTACCAATACATATAGTCCCTCCACTTACCATTTATTTATCGATTAATATTTGGTAAGTGGATACGCATTTATGGCGGGAATATTTTTCCGCCGCTTTACCTCGAAACATTTTATCCTTCTCTGAACATAGGCGTCGCTTGTCACTTACATTTAATGCTCCAGCCCCGTGTTCCCTCCGGATTGGTTCTGCAGTTACTCGGCGCCTTTTAGGGCTTTTTGCGGCTACATCAGTCAGGAAGTGACACCTTCAATTATGACTTCTCTCATCATTGTTTTTTCCCATGTTTGACGGTTGTCTTCAAGTATAAATACCTCTTTTCTTTTCTTTACTTTCACGAAACACTTTCTAACTTGTCTCTTTTATTTTTAAAGAATTTCTTCCTGTCTTTGTAAACATGNGATTGTTTCCCTTCCTTCTGCTAGGTCTTTAGTCTCTCAAAGAGCTAGGGCTTTCAGGTCTTTGTCCAGGGGTAGAGATCATCACGAACCCCTACGCGACCACGAGTTGATGAAATCATTCCTGCTGGTTATACCTTCACTAGGGATAGTCAGGTCCTTGTAGATTAGTCGTTATCCCTTGATAGTGTTGATAGGTATCCCACTCTTATTACCGAAGGTTTGATTCCCCTTGTTCGCAGGGAATGTTCTTGGGAGCCTAATTTTCTCATTGTTATTCTAAATAGAAATCAAAGAATAACGTCTTACAAGACGGGGCATTCTTTTGTTTACACCTACCCTTTTACTCTAGGGTTTAGACCTCCTATTGATCCAGTCATCATCGAATTTTGTCATTTCTTCAACATTTTCTTAGGACAAGTTGGTCCTCTTGTGTGGCGGGTTGTCTCGTGTCTTAGATGTTTAGCTTCTTTAGCCTCGGTTCCTTTTACATTCAATCACCCCATTCATCTTTATTCTCCTACCTTATTTCGTCAAGGGGTCTTCACTCTAGCTTCTAGGAGCAAAAGAGTGTTGGTAACCCCCGATGACGATAAGGATAGAGGTTGGTACCTTCGGTACGTTGCTGTGCCCATTGCTAGTTTAGTGGGCGAGGAAAATATTCCCTTCCCTGAGAAGTGGAATCGTGCATGTGAGTACATTTTAGCTCACATTTGTTATTTTTCTTCTCTTTGCTTTAAGTGTTTTATTACCACCGTAGCTATTTTCTTCTTCTTTCAGCAATCATGGGTACTGTTGAGAATGTCTTCGGTATCCGTGATTGGGTAGAAAAGCTGTTGTCGGTTGCTCCATTGGAGGAAAGATCTTGGAAGTACTTCTCCAGGAAGTACGGTTGGAAAGTGAATACTCACGGTAAGTGAAACTTTTGTTTTCGCTTCTTTTCCTTATTCGAGCTTCTTTTTCTTTGTTTGTTTAACCTTTTTTCTTTTGACAGGGTTTTTTGCTCGGGGGGTGTCTGTTGTATCCATTCTGAAGATGTCTTTGGCTCAGGCCCAGGAGATTATTACTGGTTCCTCTTCTTCAAAGAGGAAAGTTGGTGGGTCTAGGACCTTAGAAGAAGAAGAAGAAGAAGAAGAAGAAGAAGAAGAAGAAGAGGGCATTTTGGTGCACAGGTCACGTAGAAGAAGGGTGGTCTCAGACGATGAGTCTACACCTATGGCAGTGTCTTCCGTGCCTGATGTCAGACCTTCTACCTCCGGGATTCTTCTTCTTTTCTTGCACATGATTCTGTGAATCATCTGCTCCGCGAAGGTTTTGGCCCTGCTGCTAATGAGATGCCTCTGGCTGTTTTTGCTCCCTCCTTTAGAGAAATCTCTTCGTCCGTTCCGGCTATTTCCTCTGCTTCTTTGGCCATTTTTGCTTCCGCTGCTGCCTTGCCCGTGGATTTCTCAGCTCCTCAAGTTTCAGTGCCTGAGACTTCTTCAGCTCCACAAACTTCATTGCCCGTGGCTCCTTCATCTCAACCTGCTTTCGTGCCTCCTGTTAGAGAAGTAGGGTCTTCCAGCAGGGAGATGAGGCAAGTGCTAATTGAGGTTCCGGCTGATGGGAGCCTTTTTAAGAAATCCGACCAACCCGAAGTGTGGCTGAAGCCTTTGATTAGCCCAACAGAGAGGACCAAGCTAGATAGTCACAGTTCTCTTACCTGGGCTAATGAGGTTGTGCATTCCTCCTTGAAGGTAACGTTCGTTCTTTTGTATCTCATTCTTATACATGTAATTACCGTATCTAATTGATTTTCTTTTTGTAGATCAATCTCATAGGCACAGAACTCATCAAGAGGATTTCTAACACGGAGCAAGAGCTAAAAGAGTGGCATGCTAAAGCAGGGAATTGGAAGGGGCAATATGAAAGCCTGATGCTCGACATGGAAGCCTTAAAAGAAGAAAAGTGTACCTTGGAGCGACAGATGAGAGTCGTGGTTGCAGAGTTGGCAGTGGAGAAGGCTTCTTCTAACCAAACGGACAAAGACAAGAGCATTCTTGAGTCTTCGTTTGCTGAGCAATTATCCCGTGCCTCGGAAGAAGTTAGGAGCTTGAAAGCCTTGCTGGAACAGAAGGAGGAATACTTAGGACAGCTTGTGCAGTCACTCACCCGGACTCAGGAGGATCTTCGCATTGCTTTAGACAAAATCCAATCTCTGGAGGAGTCAATTGTACCTTTGAGGGCTGCCCATGAAGCTGTTGAAGCTGAGAAGGATGGGCTAAGAGCTGAGCTTCAGATATGGGAGAGAGATTATGAAACTCTCGAAGAGGCGGCAGTTGTCGATGTTAGTTGGGCGTACATGAATTCTCACCTCGATACATTGACGGAAATGAGTCGGGGAGATTTCGATCTTAATGCTGAAATTGCTAAAACCAAGGAAGCGTTGGAAAAGGCTCAACAAGGTTTGGATCTTTCCCCACCTGAAGGTGAGACTCATGTTGTCCGAGCCTCTTCGTCCCAAGCTGCTCCTACTCCCTCTGCTGATGAAGAAGTCAATCCCCCTCCTCAAGAATATTAAGATGTTGGTTCACCTTTTTCTTTATTTGATTGGTGGTTACCCCTAGCTCTATCGGGGGTAAATTTGGATCTTTTAAAGTCCCCAACTGACAACTTAGGGGCACCCTAATGTACAGAAACTATATGTGGCTAAGTATTAGTTAATACCTAGTTCTTACTTAGCCGCTTTTTTTTTAATATATGCAAGTATGACTTTTTTGCTTCGAGTTTTTGTTTCACTCTTAAGTCTTTTGCATGTTTAATTTTCGAAGTTTTTGTTTTACCTCTGAGTTTTTGCATAAAGATGCCAAAATTATTCGTACGTTTTCATAGTAGGCACAGTGTTGCATATAAAATGCGAGCCTTTTTGTTGTAGGCATTATTTATGAAAGAGGGCCCTTTTTGATCGACACTTAATGAAGAAGACGTCTCAACTTCATAATGGTGTAATAATGCAATAGAGTGATAGGAATTTTTCACATGTTTAAGAATGTTTCTAAGGAAAGTTTTTGTTTGAACTTCCACAACATTTTACATGTGCTTGATTATCGTCTAAAACTCATGTTGCAGCTGTTTTCTTTTAACAGATTTGATACACTTGTATTTCGTAATTGTTTTCGTGTGTAACAATTTTTTCGAGTTAATACAAGAGAGTAACTGTTTTTCGTTCGTAACAGTTTTTATTTAGGTTGAGATTTCCACCCGTAACTGTTTTTGTTATAACAGTTTCCTGTTTGGACAATAACTTCTTCCGTACATGTTTGAGCAATAATTGCTTCCATACCTATTTTGTCGGCAGCTTCTGCCTTTGAGATTTCTCTATCTTTTGATTATTCCGTCTCTACTTTTTTGTTATAGTGCACCACAAAATTTATATTTCTAGAGGTCTGCTGATCACCTCTAATCTGTTGGATTCCCCATTCAGAAGGGAATTTAATTACCTGATGTAAGGTAGATGGTACCGCTTTCATGTCGTGGATCCATGGCCTTCCCATGATTACATTATAAGCCATGTCAGTATCGATGACTTGGAATCTGGTGTTTTTGATTACTCCCTCAGCATAAGTGCTAAGTTCAATTGCTCTTTTGGTTATAACCGTAGAGTTTTCAAACCCTGATATGGCTCGTGCCTTTGGGATCACCCGATTTTCCAAGAGCATTTCTTCCATGACTCTTAACAAAATGATGTTGACTGAACTACCTGGATCAATCAACACTCTTTTAACGTTAGTGTCATGAATGAGTAAGGATATTACCAGAGCATCGTTGTGGGGAAGCATTAGTCTGCCGGCATCTGCATCATCAAAGGTTATATCGTCTGCGTCCGGATTTTATCGAACCCGCTTTCTATGTGTAATTGTGAACTTCGTGGCTACTTTCCAAACCACTCCGTTTACTTCTTCACCTATGTGTATCACGTTGACAGTTCTTTTTGGAGATGGAGGTTTCGGGGGCTCCTGCCTGTTCTTCATGCATGCATGTTTACCTTTTTCACTAAACAATTCTGTTAAGTAGCCCTGTTTCAATAATTTTTCTATTTCACCTTGTAAAAATATGCAATCTGCGGTTCTATGTCCATGATCATTATGGAACTCACACCAGAAATCTGGGTTCCTTTTATTTGGGTTTGACCGCATTTATTTGGGCCATCGAACCTTATCACCCATATTCCTTAGTACTGAAACTAGTTCGAAAGTACTTACATCTCGATCCTTTCTGGATCTTGATGAGGATGAGCCTGCATCTCTACTTGATGGTCTATATTCTGATCAAGTGTTTTCGAACCTGGGACGAATTTCTCATCCCGAGGGTCCCATATAAGGATCGTACCTATTTTTACCTGATCTCCTGTCTGACTCGGAATGTCTGGAACTGATACGATTGTCGTCTTTTGAATGTGCAATAGTATCTTCTTCTATACAAAGTTTGGTGCTATACCCGTTGTCACGACCCAAATCCTAATTTAGGTCGCGATGGTGCCCAACAGCGGGGTTAGGCAAGCCAATATGAATTACACTGGGTGTTACCCTTCCCATTTGATTAAACAAGTCAACATTTACCAGTTTTAAACAGTTAAACATGATGATAGCCTGACATGAAAATAAAATCATAACAATATATGGCCAAAATAAAGCATACGTACGGATATACATCCCAAAACCCAAAATATTCACTACGTGTGTGCCAGGAACTAGTGTCACGATTTTCATGGGCAACTAGCGAATATACAAGCTACATATATATATATATATATATATATATANGGTCGCCAGGAAGAGCAGCTCACCGTGAAGTCTAATCACACAAATCAGTATCTAGCACCGACCTGATAATCAGATGTACCGGCCTCCAGACCTGTACAATCAAGTATAGAAGAAGAAGAAGAAGAAGTGCAGCATGAGTACATAAATAAATATGTACCCAGTGAGTATCCCGTCTAAACTCGAAGGAGTAGTGACGAGAGGTCGACTAGATACTCACTAAGGTCCAGCAATATAATATAAAAAGAGATATGGCTAAAGCAGTAGGCATGTGAAGCAGAAATCAACAAGTACATAAGCAAATAATGTAATCCAAGTAACAACTGAAAATGAACTGCAAGTGCCAAACCTCCATATACAATATACCTGTCAATCCCACTATGTGCGACTCAGACTCAAGTGATAATACCATACCAGAACAAGACAACCGTCCGGAGTCATAAGGGTGGTCATAAGGACTGAGGTCATAAGCTACCAACGATCGCGAATCATACCTGCGACTCGTGTGCTGAATCGATAATGCAAAGCTCCCCACGATCGCGAATCTTACCTGCGACTCGTGTGCTGACTCAATAATTATAAGCTCCCCACGATCGCAAATCTTACCTGCGACTCGTGTGCTGACTCGATAATGATAAGCTACCTATGATCGTGAATCTTAACTGCGACTCGTGTGCTTACTCGATAATGATAAGCTACCCACGATCGGGAATCTTACCTGCGACTCGTGTGCTGACTCGATAATGATAAGCTACCCACGATCGCGAGTCTTACCTGCGACTCGTGTGCTGACTCGATAATGATAAATGCATATTCATATATATATATATATTTATATGTGTACCGACTCAACAGTGAACCCAACAGGACCGTGCCAATACCACTGTAGCCAACTGGGATTGAAATCATAATATTTCACCTTTCCATGTCATCTCAACAACAATCACAACTTGCAATACATACAAGGTACAAATAAGGCACATAGAGGCATGCTCATGAATCCTAAAGCTACCCGACATAGCAATATAGTCGCCACGTACTAACTCTCGTCACTTGGTACGTACGCGGTCCCCACAACATGTACACATAACAAATAAAGAACCTATGGGGAAGTTTCCCCCTTACGAGGTTGGAAAGGAGACTCACCTCGTGCCGAAAACATCCCTCGAATCAAGGATGTGCCCGAATCTCTGAAATCTATCCTCGACGGCTCGCAACTAGCCAAATATAGCGTAATTGAATCAATTAAAGTCCAAAGAAGAAGAATCAACAAATAAACCCAAAATTAGGCATTCTTGAAGGATTTTGGAATTTCAACCCCAGGCCCACGCGCCCGGATTTTGAAAATTCTCGAAGGAATCACTTACCCGAAGCCTAAGGATCATAATTACGTGATTTATACATGAATTCATGGCTTAGAACGGATATTCACTAATTCTCCCATAAGAACTAATTTACTACCAAATTTTAAGAATTGATGATTTAGAAGAGAGAATTAACTAGGAAATGATGTTGAAACTTAGTAAAACCATGGAATTTACTTACCTCAATAACAATGGTGGAAAGTTCCTTGAGAAGATCTCTAAAGACTTGAGGAGGAAGATGAAAATGGAGGAAATAGGCTAAATCCCGTATTTAATAAAACTGCCCAGTTATTCCTTCACTGCGATCGCGACAAAGGGACTGCGATCGCGAAGGTCAACTGGCCAGACCTCTGCGATCGCGGTAGAGGTCCTGCGATCGCGAAGAGAAACTGTGCCCGACCCTGACTTGACACAATGCGATCGCGAAGGCATGGAACCCAGCCTTCCACGATCGCGAAGAACAATCAACAGCCCGACCAAGTTCCTTGTGATGACCCAAAAGGTCATCCTAAGTTAATTTAGCTAAATCTGTGTTCCGAGGCCCCGAAAGTTCCGTGGTAGCCGGGAAGCTTTTATGTGAAAACCTGATGAAAAATGAAATTTCTAATAATTAATTGATTAAAGTTGACCTTGGTCAACATTTTTGGTAAACGGACCCGGACCCGTGATTTGACGGTCCCGGAGGGTCCGTAGGAAAATATGGGACTTGGACGTATGCCCAGAATATAATTCCGAGGTCCCAAGTCCGGGAAATGAATTTTTAAAGAAACTTATTTTCTGAAAATAATAAAGATGTTTGAAAATGAATGTTGATGTTAAAACCGTGTTACCGGGCTCGTATTATGGTTCCGGAGCCCAGAACAGGTTTAATATATGTTATGTGAGTTACCTGTGAAATTTGGTGTAAAACGAACTTGAAATTACGTGTTTCGGATCAAAAATGGAAAAGATTTATAGTTTATGAAGTTTGAGAAAATTCTATAGATTTTGGAGTTTAATTCATTATTTTTGATGTTATTTTGGTGGTTTCATTACTCGAATAAGTCCGTAGGGTGATTTTGAAGTCGTGTGTACATTAGGTTTGAGGTTCCGAGGGCTCGGGTGAGTTTCGGGTAGGTCCCGGGATGTTTTTAGGCTTAAAATATAGCTGTTGGAGGTCACAGAACTCGATCCCTGAACTGACCACCGCTGTCCGCGGTCCTATTTTCGCGGACCGCGCTGAGGGCTTCGCGGCCGCGGTCGTTTTTTCGCAGACCGCGGTGGGGAGCTGGACCACTGGTCCGACTTTGGAGGCCTATATCTTTTGATATACAAGATATTGCGAGATGATTCAAAAACAAAAGTTGTAGCCCTTCGTGTCTAGTTTCCAGAAAAGTAAAGAAATCGTAATTTGGACGTCTGTAAAGAAAGTTATGGCCAAAAGAATAAAGTATGTCACTGCAGTCATTGTTTTCACGGTTTCTTCAGCTTTTCTTGTCATTTGCTACCGCGGCCGCGGTCATTTTTCGCTGACCGCGGTGGGGGACCAGAAATGGGTATAATTATACGGGAATTTCAGTTATTTTTATATTTCAAAGCCCTAAAAACATAAGAGGCGATTTTCCAAACACTCCTTCTTCTCCAAAACATTTGTAAGTGATTTATAACTCATTTTCTTTACTCCTTAACTTGTTTTTACAAGATTTCACACTAGAATCTAGGCCTAAAATCCTAAAATCAAAGTAGAAATTAGGGGTTTTGGGTAGAGTTAGGGTTTATGGGATTTAGGATAATTCAACCTCAATCTGGGGTCGGATTTCAAAACAAATTTTTATATTGGAACTCGTGGGGGCATGGGTAATCGGGTTTTGGTCCGAGCCTCGTGTTTGGACCAAGCGGGCCCGGGGTCGA
>ML276139.1:12334-28873 GCA_005239495.1 Nicotiana undulata
GGGGGGGGGGGGGGGGGTAAGAAAAGCAGCATTAAAAAAATTATAAAAAATATTTTTTACTCTCTAAACAAACATTAGAAAAAACTTTCCAGAATTTTTTTTTTACTCACCAATCAAACATGGAAAAATAAATGCTAACCACTTATTTTCTAGGAGAATATTTTCCTATGAAAAATATTTTATTCATATCAAACACGGAGACTAGAAGTGTACCACTTGATTAGAGAATTAATATTCCATGTGAAAGAAATAGGATTAATTTGGGTTAAAGCTAAAAAATAATTTAACTGCATTTAAATAAAAAATAATTATAAGAGAACTCAATACATTTAGAACATAATCATCAAATAACTTATGTATTAATATTTTAGCCTACATCAATCTTATAATTTAAAATAAAATATGATATTATTTTGGTTATAGGTAAAATATTAATGTAAAAACTAATTAAATTTTATAGTACGGAAGAGAATGCATAAAAATATAGATAGTGTGGGGATACTTATATATTAAATTAATTTAAAAATAAATAAATTAAAACTTAAATTATATTTAATAATATCACAACAAATTTAATTAATTAAAAAATTCCGAATAAGAGGATACAAGAATAAAAATGTACCAAATTAAAGAATAAAATATTTTTATTTATTAAAGACTATTAAAAGAATAATAAGCAACAACTATCCAGTATAATCCCACTAAGTGGGGTTTGGGGAGGATAGAATGTATGCAGCCTTCTTGCCCTGGAAGGGTAGGGAGACTGTTTCCGATAAAAGAATAATAAGCAAGACATTAATTTAATTATTAAGCTAATAACATATTATATTATATGATAGTATAATAATATTAAATAATAAATAATACAATAACTATAAGAAAAAAGAATTTGTATACAAATAATGTGATGAATAAGACATATTTAACTTTTAGATAAAACAAAGTGATAGTAAGAAGTTTATTAAAATAATATAATCTATTGTGCTCAAACAAGATATATCACAATATAATATGTTTAGTATTCTTTAATATTGACAGCGAAACGAAATGCAAAACTAAAATCAAGGGGTTAGGTTGCACTACGAGATTTGAACAATAATTTTATATTCTACTTCATAATTAATATCGAATGTTATATAATTTTTATCTGAGAGGTTTATATCTTAAGGTTATTTGTACAGGATTCAAATAACCTACATCATAATTTAATATAATTTGCGTACTAATACTAGTATAATAAATACACATGGAAACAAGGTACTATGTGGTTTAGGTTTGGGTTCGATTTTGATTGTATATACAGATGTTTATGTATTTATCTTTGTTCCTCTTGCTTTTCTCTTTCCTTTTTCTTGTGGGGTTTGGTTTATGTATTTAACAACTTGGTTTTGGAAGAGAACGCTCCTTTTTCCTTACACTGTGAATCCTTTTACTAATTGGTTTAGGATGCGCGTCACTCATATAAATATATATTCCTATTTCTTCATTTTTATTCTCAGGCAGGCACTGTTAAAGAAAATATTTTAGCAACAAACAATGGTAAGGACGACAGCTCAAATTCCTGAACTGCCCGTGCCAATTCTGGAGCACATTTTGTCCTTTCTTGTTGTTAAAGATGCTGCCAAAACTAGTGTATTGTCCAATTCTTGGAACAATGCTTGGAATTCCCTCTCCAGCTTTAATTTTGATGATGATTATTTAAGGATGCCAATAAACTGTGTGGATCAAATTCTAGCAAAGCGTCAAAGGCAGAATATCTCTATACAAAGGTTCATGGTAAAGTTATCATATGCTTCATTAACCTCTAATTATGCGAATGATTGGATTAATATATTGGTAGCCTATAATGTCAAAGAGTTGTTTTTAGAGGTTGACATGTACACTTACATCAAGTTGCCTGAAGCAATTTTTGCTGCCAAAGCTCTAAATGTACTTCATTTATCTGGATTTAAGCTTGAATTACCCTCAAATGGCATAAAGTTGTCATCTTTGCGTGAGTTGCACCTTGTTGACCCGTTTTTGGACGAGCGATTTCTTCAAGCTCTATGCGCAACTTGCAGAAATTTAGAAGTTTTGTCTTTCAAGAGATTTCATGGTTAAATCAGTTTTCAAGTTGTAGGAACTTTACCTAAACTACGGTCGGTATATTTGGAAGATTTCCCTTCTCAATTCCAGATGGTTGATATTGTAGCACCTAGTCTTAAAGACCTTTACATTGGCTCCTACGAAGGGTTACCCTTATCCTGGGAGGGCAGAAAGGATGTTTCCAATAGAGGGGACCTAAGTGTATTAATCAAAAGTCAGGCCAAAGCTCTAAATGTGCTTCGTTTATCTGGATTTAAGCTTGAATTACCATCAAATGGCATAGAGTTTTCATCTTTGCGAGAGCTGCACCTTGTTGACCTATTTTTGGACGAGCAATTACTTCAAGCTATATGCGCAAGTTGCAGAGATTTAGAAGTTTTGTCTTTCAAGAGATTTCATGGATTAATCAGCTTTCAAGTCGTAGGAACTTTACCTAAACTACGGTCGGTATATTTGGAAGGTTTCCCTTCTCAATTCCAGATGGTTGATATTGCAGCACCTAATCTTAAAGACCTTTACATTAGCTCCTGCAGAGATTTAGAAGTTTTGTCTTTCAAGAGATTTCATGGATTAATCAGCTTTCAAGTCGTAGGAACTTTACCTAAACTACGGTCGGTATATTTGGAAGGTTTCCCTTCTCAATTCCAGATGGTTGATATTGCAGCACCTAATCTTAAAGACCTTTACATTAGCTCCTACAGAGGATTTCTACAAGTGGGGTCTGGGGAGGGTAGGATGTACGCAGGCTTACCCTTATCCCAGGAGAGTAGAGAGGCTATTTCCGATAGAGGGGATCTAAGTGTATTAATTAAAATAACTGCTTGCAAAACCCTACAAAGTTTGAAGCTCATAGATGTGAATGTGACTGACCAATGGTTAGAGAACCTTTTACCAAATCTACCCAACCTTGAAATCTTTTACTTATCTCGTTGCTGGTCGTTGAAGACTGTGAAGATCTCAAGTAACAGGCTTAAGTATCTGGACATAGTCGCGTGCGACAATCTGATTGAGGTTGATCTAGATACTCCCAACTTATTAAGATTCTCATCTGAGGTTCGTTATGGAAAAGATATTGTCGAACCCTTGCCCACATTCAAACTGAAAGCTTCACATATGCTGGAAGCTAATCTCAATTTGATCCCGGAAATAACCCTTGACACTAACCGGTACAATAAGTTCATGAATTCTCTAGATAACTTTAATCATTCCAAGGCTATTACATTGCACTGCGAAAATGACAAGGTGCGTGAAACAAATTGTCTACTTGCTCCTGCTTGAAGAAGTATTTCTGGATTTCTCATTATTCTTCTTTTTGCTTGTGCAGGTGATAGTTATACCAAAATACATGAGAGAAAACTTGATTCCTCCACTTTATTGTACTAAGCATTTGCACGTAATTATGGACCGATGGAATCATTCAGTTGTGGATCTTGCTGATAGTTTGCTTTGGTTTTCTCCTCAATTGGACACCCTATCATTTGGCAGGGCTCTAGACATAAAGACCCTGAAGGTAATATGTTTATCTTTAGGCACTAACTTTGTTATATGTACAAAAAGATTAATGATCACTAAGGTTTCTTGCACTTTTACTCTTTATACATGGTTTTCTTACAATTAGTTCCGTTTTTGGTTTGCTTTTTGATACTTATTTAAGTTGCAAATCCTTCATGCTTGGTTTAAATCTTTTGCTTACCTAGCAGTCCTATATCGGTTTCATGATTGATTGTTCATGCTGACATTTAATACCTTTATTCGTGTCTTGCCTATTTAATTGTGATTGGTTTTGCTGTTTTTGTAGTTTACATACAGAGATGCAGCTGATGAGGAACCTTGTTGTGAATCTCTACCTTGGAAATATTGGAGGCACGAGTTAAAGAAAGTTAAATTGCAAAACTTTACATGTGTGGATCTATCGAAGTTGAGAAACTACTTTCTTACAAATACAGATGTATTGGAGATAATTGAAGATCCACCAAGATGCAACATTTGTAGTTCAATTCAGTAGATCTTCTTTAAATATTCCATTGTTCCTTCTGTGTAGTTGCGTCTAGCTAATGATGTGTTTTCATGATGTGCTAGGAACAGATTGTGTACTTGTCGATGATAGGAGAATTCCTGTTGAACATTTGTTTGCAATGATAATGTTTTCCTTCCTTTCTTTCCTTTTAAGCAAATTATCCTAGAATATTCGTAGGGGTTTAGTAACAAGTTATGCAGGGGTTGACCGATTGTAACACGAAGATTAATAATACATGGATTAGTAATGCAGGAATTGAGGCGTAGTTATTTCTTCTGAACTTTTTAGATTTTGTTTGAGGATTTTTCCGAATCTTGACTGTTGTGTGGTACATCAATGTTTTGGTTGTGCTTCCGGGCGATAACCTTGGAATATCCATACACTGATATTAAGTTGTTCAACTATTCACTTGTCGGAGTGATTGTTCTGATTCAATATGTGATACTAGGAAAAGTATTAAATTTATGCTAGTTTTGTTGATTCAAACTATAGCTGAAGTTGTTGAGCCTTCTGCCTAAGATTACAAGGAAGGCATGCAGCTTGCTCTGAAGCAGTAAAGACATGGTTTAAGGTTTGCTAATCGCTTATTTTAAAATACATGTCATTGTTTCCATCTTAATGTTCTCTTTGTGTTATCATCAGTTTCTAACATCAGATGCCTGTATCACCAGTATCGATATTTCTGCATAAACTGGTGTGAGTTCCATTCAGCATCCTTCAATTTTAAAAATTCATGCCTATTTTTCTCTTACATAATGATTGTTTATTACATGTCTGGTTTCTGCAGCAAATAGAGGTTAGATTGTGAGGCAAATAGGAGATGCACACCGAGCAAAACTTTAGCAACTCGGTCAGCTTGTTTCCCTTTGGAATGGGGAAGATGCTGAAGGAACTGAAGGTTCAAATATGTAATATCCGAACTAATATGCGATTTATGGACTACATACAATTCAAACTAGGAAGCCACTATTACTGAGAAGTGTAAATAACTCTAGGCAAGGCCCATGGTTAGTTGTTGGTGATTTTAATGCAATAACAGATATGTCAGGCAGTTTGGGAACCCAGTGCAGGAAAATGAGGTGAGAGATAATGATTTTATAACTGGCATGGATGAACTACGTGCAGTGGGAAGAAGATATACATGGACAAATGGACAGATTTATAGCAGGATAGACAGGGCTTTAGCTAATGCTGAATGGCTTTTAACAGTAGCTACGACAGAAGTAGTGATACTGAATCCTGGTTGTTCTGATCATACACCTCTGAGCATACAATTTGTAGAAGCTGTGAAGAGCAGTCCAAGGCCTTTCAGGTTTCTGAATTGCTTGGCATACCACAAAAACTTTCTAAGCATGGTGACAAATGCATGGGGCAGCCATACAGGTACTAAACACATGGAGGTTATATGGAGAAAACTTAAGGTGATGAAGACAGCTTTGAAACAATTAAATCAAAGGGAGTTTAGCAATGTGGAGGAAAAGATCAATCATTATCAACAAAGGCTGACTGAAACACAATCACAAATGGGGAATCACAATCACCCTAGTGAGATGTTTTCTGTTGAAAAAGAATTGCAAAGAGAGCTGGAGAAATGGAGTCTCGTGGAGGAGAGTATAACAAAACAAAAATCAAGAACGAAATGGTTGGAACTGGGAGATGCCAACACTGCCTATTTCTTTGCCAATTTAAAGAGAGGCAAGCTCAAAACAGGATCAAAATCCTTGTCAATCACAAAGGAGAAATTTTACAACAACCAGGTGATATAGAAAAGGAGGTGACAGTTTCTACAAACGATTGCTTCGTAGTGCTGTTGCCCAACTACCAACAGTGGATCCTAACATCATGAAACGTGGTAATGGTTTAACAAGACAACAACGATTATATTTGATAGCCCAGGTCACAAAAGATGAAATGTACCAAGCTCTTATGAGTATAGATGATCATAAAGCTCCAGGATGTGATGGATTTAAGGCAGTGTTGTCAAAAGCGCGCTTAAGCCCTGAAGCGAGGCTCAAAACATGTTGAGCGCTTCGCCTCGCTTTGTGGGCGTTTTAGTATCGCATCGAGGCTCTAAGGCATACTATTCCCTGCCAATGAGTGTAATCATGAAAAGACAACATTAAACAATTAAAATTTGACTTTATCATAAAAAGTTTTTCCAATTTCTTTGTCCATATATTTGTTATTCATGCTTATAATTATTAATCTTGGACTACATATACATATTTTTATTTTTCTCCAGTTGCGTCTTTTTTCGTTAAAGCCTACGCTTTATATGCGCTTTGCGTTTAAAGCCCCAACGAACCTTAGGATCTTTTTTGCGCTTTTCGCTTTTGATGATATTGATTTAATGCTCTTTTCTTTAAAGGAGCCTGTTCTGTGATCGGAGAGAAGGTGACAGATACAGTTCAATTATTTACTAATGGGGAAATGTGTAAAGCTATTAATTGCACTACAATTACATTGATCCCAATGGTCAAGAATCCATCAAAGGTGTCTGAATTCAGGCATATCTCCTGCTGCGCTATGGTGTATAAACTTATATCCAAAACCCTCACCAGAAGAATGCAAGGGGTTATGGACAGTCTAGTGGACAAAAGCCAATATGCTTTTGTTCTAGGCAGGTTGATCACTGATAACATTATAATGAGTCATGAACTTGTGAAGGTTATGGTAGGAAAGGCATCACACCTGGGTGTGTCCTGAAAATTGATTTGAGAAAATCCTACGACTCGATGGAATGGCCATATATTGAGCAAATACTTAACTGCTTGCAGTTCCCAACAAGATTTGTCAAATGGATTATGTGTTGTATACAGACTATTTTCTACCCAATTATTATTAATGGAGACCCCGTTACACCATTTCAAGCCAAAAAGGGATTGAGACAAGGGGGTCCCTTATCTCTTTTCTTATTTGTGCTAGTTATGGAGTATTTCGGTCGAAGTTTGAAGGGACGCAATGTTGTACCTACGTTTAAATTCCACTCAAGATGCAAGAAGCTGCAGATTATTCAATTGGATTTGCTGATGACCTACTACTATTCTGCAAGGGAGAACTAGAATATGTCAACTTCCTATTCCAATATTTCCAACACTTCGCTGGTATCTGGATTGGCTGCTCATGTAGGCAAAAGTTCAATATATTTTGGAGGGGTGAAACCAGAGTTCAACAGGCTATCATGCATGCACTACAATTCACAAAAGGAGAGATGACATTTAGATACCTAGGGATTCCCCTGAGTACTAAAAGGTTGTCAATCATTCAGTGCAAGCCTCTTATTGACAAGATGTTGGCCAGAATCAAGTCATGGACTACAAGATAATTATCATACACAGGTAGACTACAACTTGTAAAGTTAGTGCTTTTCTCTATACAAGTATTTTGGTCGCATGTGTTTGTTCTACCAAAAAAAGGTGATCCAACTGCTGGAGGCTACATGTAGGAGCTTCCTATGGGCTGGTGGAAGTGAGATCTCAAGGAAGGCACTTATAGCATGGGATAGACTTTGCCTCCCTAGGGCTGCAGGGAGCCTCAATATCCTGGATATCTATGCGTGAAACTTAGCTGCTATTGGAAAATTATTATGGAATGTTTGTAGGAAAAAGGACAACTTATGGGTCAAATGGATTCACTCTTACTATATAAAAAGAGGCACCTTGTGGGAAACAAAAACTACCCAGGCTTCATGGATGGTGCAAAAAATTCTCAAAACAAAAGTATCGTTTGATCAAATAGGGATAACTGAAGATGAAGTAGCACCTATGAACAACTATTCAACCAAGAAGGTGTATAGTATTATTCATGGAGATTTCCAGAAAATACCATGGAGAAGATTGATATGTAACAATGCTGGATTACCTAAGTGGCTGTTAATTCTATTCCTGGCATTACATATGAGACTCCAAACAAAAGAAAGGATTGCTTGCTGGGCTAATCTAGATGACATGGAATGTGTCTTATGCCTGAAGATATTGATAACCTATTGTTTGAGTGTGAATATGCAAAGAAAGCATGGTCTAACAACAACAACAACAACAATATACCCAGTATTATCCCACACTATGGGGTTTGGGGAGGGTAGTGTGTACGCATACTTTACCCCAACCTTGTGAGGATAGAGGGGTTGTTTCCAATAGACCCTAGGCTCAGGTAAACATAAGCACCACATTAATGAAAATATAGACAAGAAGGGACAATACCAAAAAGTAAAAACAAAATAAAAACAAAAGGATAGTAAGGTGATCAATAATGAAGGAAACAACGATTAGTCATAAAAACCTACTACTGACAGGAAGCGAGACTGCGTGCCAATACTAATGTTATGAACATTGTATACAACCTACTCTACTACCCTAATCTTCGACCTCCATACCTTCCTATCAAGGGTCATGTCCTCAGTCAGCTGAAGTTGCGCCATGTCTTGCCTAATCACCTCTCCCCACCTCTTGTTTGGCCTACCTCTACCTCTTCGTAGGCCCTTCAATATAAACCTCTCACACCTCTTCACCGGGGTGTCTGTGCTCCTCCTCCTCACATGACCAAACCACATAAGCCGCGCTTCCCGCTTCTTGTCCTCAATAGGGGCCACACCCACCTTGTCGCGAATAACCTCATTTCTGATCCTATCTAACCTGGTGTGCCCCCACATCCATCTCAACATCCTCATCTCTGCTACTTTTATCTTCTGTACACAAGCGATCATGACTGGCCAACACTCAGCCCCATACTACATCGTTGGTCTGACCACCACTCTGTAGAGCTTACCCTTAAGTTTCGGTGGAACCTTCTTTTCACACAAAACACCGGAAGGCGAGTCTCCATTTCATCCATCCCGTCCCAATACGATGCATGACATCTTCATCAATCTCTCCATCCCCTTGAATAATAGACCCAAGGTACTTAAAACTTCCTCTAGCCTCACATACCCTTCCCCTCCTTGAGTCTCGCCACTGAACTTACACTCTAAGTATTCTGTCTTGGTCCTGCTCAACTTGAAACTTTTAAAATGATAATAAAATATTAAAAAATACAATAAAAGTATAAGTATCAAAAAAGACTCTAGTACCATATGATACCAATATGGTATATATGTATACCAACAGAGTATATGATTGCTCTAAAATATTGCTACAACAATCTGCGACTATACTATTGTACCAAAATTTTAAAGGATGCAATAATAGAATGAGAAAATTACATGCTCACATTGCAAGATAAATATTCACAAAGCAACTTCCTCATTCTGTATACTAACATGGTATATAGTTGTATGAGGTCGTTCCAACAATTGCTTATAACTATAAAAACTATTACATAATACACACAATCTATGTTCATCAGCACAAAAAAAAATTCAGCACTGCAAATCATGTTCATATAAATAATTTCAGAATAATAATCACTTAAAAACATAGCTAAAACAACCAAAAAAATGTCCAAACTACCATAGGATACCAATATGGTATATATCTATACCAACATGGTATACAACTTTACTGGTTAATTTTCAGCAATTATATGACTATACTACTATTACATAACACACATGCATAAAGAAAAAGTATTTCAAGATATTGTACTATATTACTATTATTAAAAAAATCAAATAGTGTACCAATTAAATGCAGCTAATATAACCAAAAAATGATTCAACTAACATATGATACCAATAACTATACTAATAAGGTATATAATTGTACGAGATCGTTCCAACAACTGCATATAACTATAAAAAATATTACATAATACACAAAACCTATATCCATATTGAACACAACATCCAATTAAGTAATCATGTATTTTTAGGTGATTAGTATGAGGATCACGCGTGACGTTCAATAAAAATCTCATAGAGAAAGCCAAAATCTATCGAACTCAATGAGATTAAGACTTTTGAGAAGAAACTATTGAAACCCTAATTTCTTTTATAGATTTACTTTCTAGCTTTGTTTGTCTGGGATACATGAAAAAAAAGAGGATGGAAAAAGTGGATTGATCAGAGATTATACGAAGGAATGTAATTCAATTAGAGAAAGTGAAAAGAAAAATACTGGGAAAAAGTACAAGGCAACTTTAAATTGCATAGTTGTAGTAGAGGAATAAATAAGAAAAATGGGTACACGGGTAAATATATTTGGTCGGCTAGGTGTATAGTGTAACTATTTTGAGAGTAGGTAAAAACGGGTAATTAGTTTGTCTTTAATAGGTATATAGCATAAATTGTTAGTTAAGTTTAAAAAAAAGGCCTAAAAGCCCATAAAAGGGCTGTTGGAAAACAAAATGCTCTAAGCCTTAAGAAAAACATAACCAAAGTTCTGTCATTCACCAAAAAGGACGGAAGGCAACAAAAAAACAGAACTACTGTTCTGTTCCCTCACGAAACAGAGGCTTCTTATCACGCAGACAACGGAAAATCTAGGGTTCTTTACAAATCACTAATTCTTGAACGCATGTATATAAAATTCCCTATTGTCAATTTCCCTAAAGTAGTAGTAGGTAAGAATAGTAGTTAATTTTCTTCTTTCTCTGTTCAACATTAAATTTCATGTTTAGGTGTGAAACTTTGAAATTAATTAAAATGCACTGGTTGTTGTAGAATCAATTGTTTGACGGGTATAAATTGGACTGGGGCCTACGTATTGGCTCAAGGAGTTTTGAGGTGAGTTGATATAACACTTTACTAAAGTGGTTTAACTCACAAAAGCACACATACAAGGTGTTTGATGAATTGCTTAAAAGAGTTAATATGTATTTAATTGGAGCGAGTGAGTACCTATTAGCTTAGAATTATTTTCTAGCTAAAGTTTAGATGATTTATTCTAATATATGTGCATAAATTTTCAGATTTTTGTGTTATTCTTATATGCCATTTTCATGTTGAAAATTTATGAAGAAGTAATATTTCTTTAGAAATACTTTTGAATGTTTATTTCATTCTTATGCCATGCTTTACATTTAAGAATAATAATATGAGTACGTATAGTATGTCCCGGAAAGGATTTAGACTTGAAAAGTCACAAGAAAATTTTTAGAAAGAAAAGTTTTTTTTTGGGAGTATCCTTTATTCTGAGAAGGGGTCATCGTCCAGGCCGAGGCCCCTGACCCAGACGTTGACTTCCTGAAACTACTTGTGCCAAAGTAGGTAGCACACGAGCCGAGGGTCTCGTTGCTGAGAATTTACTTAGCCAGGCTAAGGTATGATACATGAGCGTTGAAAACCATGAAGCGAGGGGCACCTCGTGGATTGGGCCTATTTGATCAGGCTGGGATCAAACCCGTGTCGATCACACGGTGACTGAGACAGAATTAAGTCAGGATAGTTGGAACTCCCAAAGAATAAAGTGAAGTATTTTTTTTATAAGAAAGAAAAAGAAAAGAATTTCTTTTAGAATATTCATAAACTGCTATTATGCAATTATTTTAGAATTGTTCTTATAGGCTTTATGTTTTACATGCATTTAGAATCTTTACTCGTAATGATATGTTATTAAAGTTTTGTCTCCTGTCGTTGAAACTCACTGAGTACAATGGATGGTACTGACGTTCTCTTTTGGGAACCTACGTTGGTCTGCGATACAACGTAGGAACCGGTTTTGCAGGCGAGCAGGCTACGGGTTAGGACTTCCTTCTCTTCCACTGCTATTGGTGAGCTCCGCTTTTGTTCGTGGAGTATTCCTTAGAGTCATCTTTATTTAGTTATTTCTTTGTTTACTTAGAGAACTTACCAGGAAATCTTATGTCCTGAGCAGTACGTCAGTTTATTAATAAAGGCTTCATAGACACAGTCGGTGGGTTAAGATTCAGATGTTTTTGATAATAACTTAGTAGTATTTCATTGGTTACTTCAAATAAAGTTTTGAAGCTGGCTTATTTTATATATTTAAATTATTTAAAAGTATTTGGTTACAGTAGTGCCTTGTGGCATGTAAAGTTCGAAGTTATAATAGATTTGATAAGCGCAGATTGTTCGCTCGGTCATGTTTAGTGATTGGGTGTCGGTCCCGGCTTGTTCAGAAAATGGGTTGTGACACCCGCACTCTTCCAAGACTCCACCGGGATTTTACCCGGCCGAGTTGCTTTGCCCCTGCTCATCTTATGCATAGCCCTCTCAACTTCATCAACTCTAATCTGCCTACAATACCCAAAGTTACAATGACTCCCGGAGAGTTCCAAATCACCCAGTACAATGCTCATGTCCCCCTCCTCGTTCAAGAGACTATGGAAGTAGGTCTGTCATTTCCGACGGATAAGCCCCTCATCTGACAAAACTCTACCTTCTTCGTCCTTGATGCACTTCACTTGGTCCAAGTCACGCCCTTGGTTAACCTGAACAACCTCTTATCCCCACCTCGGCCCTCGAGTTCCTCATACAAACGACTAAAAGCTGCAGTCTTGACCGCCGTAACTTCTAAAATCAAGTATGGTCCAAACTGTTGAAATGGCAAGGCATCACCAGGAATGCTAGTAATTAGCAGGATGAAGTCACATGAGCAATGGAACATGCAAGAAGGAAAACTGCATATTAAGATATATATATTGGATAATTTTAGGTGGAGTATATCACCCGTGGCAAGTAAGGAATGCATGAATCTTTAAAGCTCAACAAAGAACTGTTGATCAAGTGATAAAGCAAGTGTAAGAGAGATACATCAAAGAGCACGTAGAATGCATAGGCTAGATAGATACACGTCGTTACTAAATTTCTATCAATAGAAGCTGGTTGTGGAGCAGTAGAGTGTAGGAATCGATGTCCAGCAAGTTTGGGACTTAATGTCCAAAATGCTTGTTTTTTATTTCTTGGAGTTGTAAATATTTTTTTGAGTGGTAATACAAATAGTTAGTTACCAAAAAAACATAATGTCTACATAATACATTGTACAACAGTTCTACAATTAATTGAATATTTATGGTAATGATGACATCTAAAGTAAATCATTTGGAGCTGTACAAGATTAGATGTTGATTAGCTAACTTACCAACCTGTTTGTTATTGATTTGGTGAAGTTCCTTCTTTCACTTTCAATTATATAGCACATTGGATAAGAAAACAAGTAATTCCTATGGATACCCTTTAGAACAAAGACCACAAATCCTCTTGTTCTCACTCAAAGGATGCACATGGAAACCAGATTTCACTGTTTTTCTTCTCCTTTTATGTCATCATACAGAGCTTCCCAACTAAACAATAGTAGAAGCATTTAGACATTGTTATTAGAATGAGCTTTTGAAGTCTGATGGTGCAGGTTTTCACCATACGAAACAAGGTGCAGCGCTGCTAATTCTAGCATATCATATTGCCTAAAAGGAGAGTTTTATTTGAAACTCTGCATAAGAACAGCAATGCACTAGTTTTAGAATGTTAGTCATTTGGAATGAAAAGAATCCAAATGAAGCAAAATGAATAATTAACTACTTGTGATTGGGGTGTAGTGTTTGTTTCAAGTATACTATAGTATTACTATTATCCTGGTCTTCTGGAGTAACGAAACCAGGACCAGACTGGATCTTCTGTCGCATAATCAACCAAATGAAACCATAAACTGTGTGTCGTTACATGAGCGAAACTAGGAAATTCAATAAGGGTGTTCAAACATTTTCCATTGGGCTATGTAAGGGTGTTTAAAGTCTATCTTTAATCAATAATAAGTAATATTTTACCTTATACGGAGTATAATTTCCCGGCGAAGGGTGGTCAGTTGACCACTCTTGAAGTAACGTAGCTTCGCCCCTGGTTACAGGCTTGTACGACGGACACTGATTATCTGAAATAATGAGGATTCTTTGTTACAACTTCCCTTATACTTGGAACAGGACAAGAACATGATTTAGTTGGTTGATCATGTGCGGTGACAATAAGTAGAAGAAAATTATTGAAGTTTGGTGACCATCCTAACAGAATAAAAGAGGATGGGCCTAAAAGCAGATTTAGGTGATGTGTAGGTTACTTCTTGATATGTACTATATCCTCATTGACCAATGCTTGTTTCCCAGAAATAATGGCAGAATGTCCTTATCTGAGGCCTGTAGCACAAGAATGGTCAGCTTTGGTCCCAGAGAATGTAAGCATGACAAACAACAGTGTCCTAGCCCTACTTTTTGTACTTACCATCAGAATTCACACACCTATAAAGCTATCTTAGTCACCCACTTCTCCGAACCTCCGCGCCCACCAATTGTTGTGTCCTGAGATAACAAGACACAAGGCAACATACCATGACTTGGGAGAAACTAGACTATGTATCTCCTTTAAAGAGAAAAAATAATTTTTGGCCAGAGCAAGATGAGCACAATTCACTCTTTCGGAGGCGGACCTATGTTTGGAGCAGAGGGTCAATGGACCCGTTAACTTCGGCAAATTTCTAGATATATATGCATATATATGTTGAAAATGATCAATATATTTACGTGGAATCCTTAAGCTCAAAAGTTAGATACAACACTCCTTTAAGTAGTTCACTCATGTGCCCTGAGACCTCGCCACCCTTGGATCTTGGGTCCACCTCTGCTAGCCATGCACAGACAATGACTGCTTCTCTGCTCAAAGTTTCTGACCAAACCACAATTTACAGTTCTCTGGCTGCCGGAAACTACTCCTTCCTTATCACATAATACACCAATCAACTGTTCTAGTAGAACCAAGTTTTCAACTAGAAAATTGCAGAGGTACACAAATTCCAAGAGAGGGAATATTACAGCTTTTCAGCTAAAAGATGGCTTTCGCATATGAATATTTACAAGATAAGCTAAGAGCTAATCAATCAAAATTGTAGTAACATCTTCTGGGTGAATAAAGGTTACAATTGAACGCACAACCAACAACAAATTTAGAGCAAGTACTATTTCATTTCCGTATTAAAACAACAAACTGTTCTGTTGTGTTTACACTTGCAAGCATAACTAATCGTTACTTGAGTAATTTCTTTCCATGGCCTGAGTTGAAAATAAACCTTCAAGTTTTCTATTGTCACCTCGAATTCCACTTTCATTCGCAACTTCCATCCAATCCCATAGCATGAAACGAACTCGAATCAACCAAGGAAATTGTAGGAATACAACTTCCAGATCGAGGTAACACCGCGTGCTTCATTTCCTCCCTACTGTTTTCTGCCGGACTACTGGACATCGACCTTAGCAATTTCGGAGACTCCAAACTCCTCTTTAGAATCTGTCTCATCGCAGCGATTAAGTGAACAGTTGAATTCAAAGGCGGAGTAGATGAACTGAACTTCTTACAAAAATTGAGGTGACGATTCAACGCTTCTTCCGCGCTGATCAGCCTCTCGCATCGCACGATTTCATCCTTGATTGCCTCGGCACACAATCCGCAAATCCACTTCCCTTGGTACCGCTGCCGGATTGTTTCTATATAGGAAAGAGTGCATTCCTCTGTCAATCCGCAACAGTCGCATTTGGCGAAATCCACCTCGATTTGCGCTGTAAGTTTTGCTGCCTTAACTGTTTGTGTCTCTGAAGCTTTCATCACTATTGACTCGCTGATTATCGACATCGTAATTATTCTTCAAAACTGGAAAAGGAATTTCAACGTCAAAACAGAACATGTTAAAAGAAATCAAAACTTTTTGCTCTAATAAACAAAGATATTAATCAAAAACAGAGGTGATTCAAAACTCAAATGCCAGAGTAATATGTAGCATGTTTCCTAATTGTTATATGAAACAGTATTTTCGACACAAATTATATAAAATTAGTAAAGCTGCAAAGTCCGAATCAGGATTTGAAACTTATGGGTTTAAGTTCTAGTTCTTTTAAGTCACTGAATTCTAACTTAATAATTTGCACTTATTCAATGAATTTCTTAAGACAAATATAAGGTTGGTTCCGCTGAACCGTAGTCAAAGGCAGGGGCGAAGCCACCCTTTCCAAAGGTCATCGAAATATTGCGAAAAATTACACTGTGTATATAAGTAAAATACTTATTTTAAATGTATAAAATATATATTGAACACCCTTCGTCGGAAATTCTTTTTTAATTCTTTCAAGTATGAACACCCTTGGAATCGCCACTGGCCAAAGGCCTGGCTCCAGCCCTGTTCAGTGGATCGGCCTCTGCCAAAGACACTCCAATAGTAGACACAGACTATGACACACTCATATAAATTTTCATTAAGTTCTGTATTCATATATAGTCTGAGCTCGACATATATGTAGGGTGTTCCTACTACTAATAGTCTGGATCTATCTCGAAGATTAATACATGACTTACCAGCAGAAGCAGATATCGGAATAGAGATAACAAATATATGCAGAAAACAATGGAATATACAATCATTCCCTTCAATTCTGCTTATTGGGATATACAGAACTTAAAAGAATACTTTTCTATCTTTCTTTCTCGTACTCGCCTTCCTCCTTGATTTCCTCATGAGCAGAAAAGGTATCCATAAAAAAAGAAGGGGGGGGGGGGGGGGGGGGGG